>JAYESA010000010.1:55787706-55790206 GCA_036927795.1 Iris macrosiphon
CCAAGCCCTTGCGAAACTTTTTCGCCTTTGCTGCCTCACTCAAGCCCTCTACAAATCTGCCCAGATGGCAGAACTCCGTTGCGTACTCGTCCACCAGCATGTTCCCCTGGACGAGTGCCTCGAACTGGCTCTCTAAGGCACTGAGCGTCACATCTGGGAAAAACTTTTCCTTAAAAAGTCTCTTGAAAGCCTCTCACGTAAGCCCTGGTGCCCCGATCCTCGTATCAGTGCGATACCACGTCAAAGCGAGGTCGAATATCTGACTGCCCACTGCCTCTATCTGTATGCTGTCTGGAATCTGTGCCAGCCGAAAAATCCCCTCAATCTGCTCTATCCAGTCATCCGCGTACAGGATCCCCTCTGTACCCCGGAACTCCTTGGGCCGCATCCTCTGAAAGTCAATGATGTTGCCCGGCCTCGGACGCTGAGTCTGATCTGCCTGTGGCTAGATCTGAGCCACTCTGTCTACTGCCATCATGGCCACCTGGTGGGCATTCTCAATGCCCAGCCTCATCACATCCACCTGGCGGTGCTGCCCGTCCATCATCTCCCTGAAGAACGCAAACAACTGCGCGGCGTCTACTGGTGTAGGAGGTGGTGAAGGCACCATCGAAGCGACTGGGGTAGTCCTCGGATCGACAGGTGGAGGAGGATCCCCGAGAGAAGCAAATGCTCCCTCAACCGCAGGAGTGGTGAGTGGAGCGGTAGCAGCTGCCTGAATACGAGCAGGACGAGAGGTAGCAGACCTCTCGGTGGTAACTGCTGGGACGGTACGATGGGATTGTGTCTTCGGAGGCATCATGAACACAGATCAAAAGAAGTCAATACGGCACAAGATACGATATCATCAAAGAAGGACAGTGATATTTCAAAAGAAAGTAATTTCAGAATAATTAGAATAGATAGGAATTGTTCCTAGTCGTGATTGAGTACACTCTCATCCTAGATCTTATATCCTAGAGCAGGCTCGCAGCAGTACAACTAAATCGTTGTACTACTACGATATTGCACAAATTGCGAAGCTCGATACCTGCGTGGGCCGCCACCAAAAATGTGTCACGACCCACACCCGAAAATCGGGCATGAATCGTGGGTACGTCCAGCCTATGCCGCAGTATTGGCAGTAGAACGCTGTCTAGGTCTACTATCTAGCTAACAATCTCACACAACAATATAAGTACCTGTCAAGATCTCAACTCCAAATGGAGGAACAATATGATAAAGATATTACAAGTACTCAATCACGATCTAAGCACGATAAGATAACAAGAAAGACTAACAACTACAAAGTCTAAACAACAACTACTACTAAAAACAGCAACAATAATAATAATAACAACAATATCCTGAATCAAATACAATACAAAGTCTCAAACTAAAAGCCGGGGACAAATCCGGTACTAAAAGCTAACAAATACAACTGAGGTCCTAGTGATCCTGGCTACCAACCCGAAAATCACTCCTGAACTAGGGGGTCCCTGTCTGCACCATCGACAGGCTCAGGTCCATAAAACGTCTGACACCAATCTTCCGGATCCTCTGAAAAATATATCCAGTCAGGACTGGAGCAAATACACCTCTAACAGCAGTTCCAGTTAAATGATAAAAACTATAAAGCAGTTGTAGCAAGTAGCACAAGGTGAAGGAAATAAAGTATGAACAAGAAAATATATATAAATATATCTGTCAACTGGTGCATAAAGGTAAAGATGCATGAAAATCAGAAGCAAGATAATAATGACTGCAGGATACAAGAAATATAAACTAAGAGCAAGTGTGTACACAATAACGTGAAGTGAGTCCAGCAAGAATAAATATAATGAGTTCAGTCCATAAAGTATAAGTGAGACCAGTCAAGAAGTGTAAGTGAGTCCAGACTAGAAAGAAGAAACTAGTGTCTCTGAAATACTTGTTTTGACATGTAAACTGCTAGGGGTAAGTACGGCTCACCGCACACTGGGTGTGCGGCTGCTATCATTCCAGATTAGACCAGAGGGTGTGATTCAAGATTTAGGAATGTTTACATGTCTACTCGAGTATTTTTCCGTCCCGACTAGTACAAGTAAATCCAAGACCCGACACGCAAATCAAGTATAAGTCCAGCCAGAAACATGAGTGATGCATGTAGTGAGTCCTGATGTGATGCCAGTAGGTGATTCCAGAAATAGAGCCAGAAATATGAATTATACGTGTCGCAAGTAAATGAATCTAGAAATACTAGTCCGTATCATGCCAGAAAATCAGATAATACTATACTAGAAGCTGAATCATAATAATTATTAGATAATGAAAACTATCAGAGAATGTACTCGCCTGACGTCTTGAGCAACTAACGAGGATCGAGGTCCGAACTTGCATCGCAAGGACCTATTACAAAAAGCAAGGTTAAACGGGGTTCTAAAGAGTTATACAGATATAAAATAACTAAAAATAAGCTTCTAGGGTTGTTCTAGGTCAAATGGGTCAAATCGGTAAAATCTGGGTTAAAAAGTCAACCCTA
>JAYESA010000010.1:55792706-55950856 GCA_036927795.1 Iris macrosiphon
AATGAAGGAGGAGAATGGAGAGTGGAAAAATAAAGTGGGAAGAAGAAAATGAAGAAGAAGAAATGAAAAGGAAGGGGGGACGGCTATGTAGGGAAGAAATGGGGTTAGGGTTTCATTTAAACACAAGGACCAAAATACCCTTAAATCAAGTAATCCAAACTAGGGTTTAGGTTTAGGGTTTTCTAAATGCATTCTAACTAATCCAAAATACTCCAACTAACTAATTAAAAATATAAATAACTATTATACACCAATAAATAAGTCTGACAAGGGTGTTGGTTGGGTCTGACAAGGGTCCCCTAGGGTCTGACATGGGTCCAGACTAGCCAAAACCCTAAAATAACTAATAAAAATAAATACATGCATCTAATTAAATATTAATACAAATATTTATGATCAATATATAATTTACCAAATTAAAATAAAAAAATATCCTGCCCTGGAAATGGGGTAGTGACATCGCCCAAATATCATATTTTTTGTATGTCGATATGCTAGATATCAGGCTAATCCTAAGGAATCACATCTGTGCGCAGTTAATCGTATCTTTCGATAGCTTAAAGAAACTTTATCGGTAAGCTTATGGTATCCCAGAACCATGTCCTTTGACCTTATTGGTTACTCGGATGCTAATTTTGCTGGATGCAAAGTCGATCAAAAAAGTACCAGCGGCACCTGTCATTTTCTAGGAAAATCTCTGGTCTCTTGGTTTAGCAAGAAGCAAAATTGTATTATCAACAACTGAGGCTGAGTATATCGTCACAGGATATTGTTGTACACAAATTTTATGGATGAAGCAAACCCTAGAAGTCTTTGATCTGCACTACAAGAGCATTCCTATTTACTGTGATAATACTAGCACTATCAATCTCACTAAAAATCCAATATTCTATTCACGTACTATGTACGTAGAGATCAAACATTATTTTCTCAGGGGTCATCAACACACGGAGATATATGTTTAAAATTTGTTGACACAGAACATCAATTAGCATACATATTTACTAAACCTTTAGCTGAAGATTGTTTGAACTTTATCCGTCGAGAATTAGGACTTATCGATTCTGATAAAATATAAAAGTGTAAGTACCTTTAAATTCTTATTCAATATAAGTTCTTTCAAGTTGTGATAATTTTGGATACAAACCGAAAGGGCCCTTCTGTCAACAAGGTGTAAATAACCTTAAGCGACACAGTATTTAAGCATCTTCGGACCACCGCTAGCTGGGATCCGGCCCCTACAGCTACTCCGAGATAATCTGACTTTATGAGAATTTATGATATGATAAAGCCCACTTAGCACTTATCTTTTATATATTATATCAACTAAAGAAATCAAAACTGTCGATTAAATTTGACACTGAAATTTTGGTTTATAATAGAACCGAATTCGGGGCAAATTCTGACCGAACTCGAACCGAACTCGGTCCACATTATTCCAGAATATTCATCTGGTAGCCGACTTCCTAATTAAGGTTTTGTTGCTCTATAAATAATTTTTTTCGTGGTTAAACCTTCAAACCAACAAAAAACTACCTCCTCCTTTAAAAAAACCTAGTTTTTCTCTCTTCTTTCTCTCATAAATTTTCTTCATTCTCCTCCCATGGCTCCTAAATGAAAGTTAGAAACCAACCATGATCCTCTGTTTTATCCCATTATGCTAAACATTGGTGAGTTTGATGGTTTTCTCTTTAGAAATCTAGATAATTCCAATGAATGGTTTAATAATTTCTCTAAACGCAACATCTGTTCTGACAATCCTATTGACTTTCTCTACTACAATGACTACCTATATGTTTTCAAAAGTTTTTGTCATGCCCCAGTCCCAAAATACGTAGGACGAGGACATGTAAGCATGCCAGCCGCATGGATATGGCAACTCCAATATATAGAAACCAATCCACACGTACGCTGTAATATGAATATCAAATCCACAAGTGGTATAAAACATATGTCACAAGTCACAGGATATAATCTAAATCTCATCTACGAAAATCAAATATAATTAAATAACCAACATTTATGAAACTAGCTCTCGATAAGAAGTATCTAAGGATGATAGTTGGATGGAAACAAATTCACTACCAACTCGAATATAAAAGCAAATACAATATAAGTACAACACAATCAAACATAATATAAGTATACCAGCTATCAATCACGGCTCGAAGAGAAGACATCCTCGAAACAAAAGTAACCGTCCGAATCTGTGCTCCTGCGAATACTCAAGAACAGATACACCTGGCAGGGGCCAGGTCCTCAGAGGGACATAACAAGATACTTAAACACATGCCAATAAAGTACTGAAATAAATATCCAAAGGGGTCGCCTAACCGTCTAAGTGAATGCAGTTAAGAACAACTTTCCCCATAAGTGAGCTATTTGGCTGAAAACCTGGGATTTGGCATGGTTCTCTATTGGAGATCCAGGGGCCTAAAAAGGCACGTCGACTTTCGAACGCCGGAGGCCCGCCTGATAATAATATAATATATAGTGGTCATCACCACCCGTATCTCCAGCGGAGAATCCGGGCGCACAATAGGAAAAGTGTAAAGGAGCTCAAATGCGGTACTTGTTGTTCTCCCCACCCCATGCTCTAAGCATGTCACATCCATGACACAATTTGGTTTATAGCCTATTCTTAGTACCCTAGCCCAATCCTGCAACCAAACAAGGACAAGGATTGGACCAACATACTACAATAGGCTATGTCCATGGACCTCTAATAACTGCCAAGTCTACTACCATGCAAAGTTTCTAACAGCAGTTATTCCTAACGCACGGCCCACACGTACAGGAGGCCAAACCCTGCACGCCAGTCCGTGATCTATATGAGACTCACAACTCGTGTAACAACTGTGTCACGGCCAATGAACCTAAAGATGCTACATGATAATGGGGTAGTCTCATGAACAAGGTCAATGCAATACATAAATAAAAACACATCGTGACGATACCGTCGCGCGCATTTTATATAACAGTTAAAATATATGAACTAAAGACAGAAAATAAAGATGCATGCAACATATGGAATATAAATAACAGTATAATGGCAAGGTATACTTGCCTGGCAAGAAAGCTGCGATGTACCAATAACCTGCTCCAGAAGTCGCGCAGGACAAATTTAATATCCTATGTACATATAATACGATATAATAAAATCATTAGTCATTACGCTAGTACATACAGAACAATATTTACACTGGACTCAGGGGTATACTAGGGGTAACACTAGTCATCTAACACGGTCAATTATGCGTTGAATTACGCGGGGTCTCATCTTCAAGTGCTGTACTCCATCAGACAGTCGACTGACAGGTGTCTAAGCCTAGTACGTTAAGGTACGCAAGGCAGGCAATTCATAAGTTCTTAGGGTCAACATGGTCAAGGTAAGTACGGGACAGTCCACGGTGTCCTAAGGTCGTATAATACATACGTATATAGTCACAACTATTAATTAGCATTTAATTACATATACCCATAAGATTATATAATATATAACTTAGTAATTTATTTACATAATTATTTGAATACATATATTAAATATGTGCATAAATATATATACTAACTAATAATATGCTAATGACTAACCAAATATATATATACTAAATTGAACAGTATACGCGTACGCATACGTATGCGTATACGAGTTGGGTTCGCCGACTCAGGGTCCGATATCAGCTAGCAGTCATAAGCAATACGTATGTCCTAATAACATATACACCAGCACACATACAAAATAAGAAGGTGGGGCAGGTCGAACCTCGGTGTATGCGGACGGGATCGGCTAGACGACGACGAAGAGAGGGTGACGATGATGGTGACGACTATGACGACGATGATGGTGAGGACGACAATGCTGATGATGATAATGAATGGTGGGGTGATGATGAGGTGATGATGATGATAAGGGTAATGGAATGATGATGATGAATTGAGACGAGGATGATGATGACGAGGACGATGGTGAGATGATGATGCTAATGAATGAAAGTGATGATGATGGTAGCTACATTGAAGATAATGATGGTGGCTACGATGTAGATGACGATGACGTTGGGGGTGATGACAAGGATGATGATGACGAGGACGACGATGTGGACGATTAGGGTTTAGGTATTGGTGAAGATGATGATTGTAAGGGTGTTAATAGCAATGGTGGAGGTGATGATAATGTATGGTGGTGATGATGATAGTGATGAGGAGTTGTGGTGATGATGAGATAATGATACTAATGGTGACGATGATGATGATGGTTGTGGTGTGCTTCGGCCAGGGGTCCGACGAGGGAGGTCAGTGCAGGGAAAGGAGGACAGGGAGGATGGCTTGATGGTGGTAATATTCAGGGAGGATGAAGGAGAGGACAACGATCGAGGGGGGTCGGCTCACGGTGGCTGGGAGCAGTGGCCGAAGCCGCTGTGGGTCAGCCGGTCGGACGAGGGAGGCCGCAAGGGGGAGTCGGGTACAGCGTTGGCAGCAGGCGGGGGTGCTGAGCCAGAGTGGCTATGCACGCCTGGCCGGAACGGGGGGGATGGCTGCATCGCGGAGCTGTCGTGGGGTGCTGCAGTCCGGAGCTGCGCGGGTGCTGCAGTCGGAGCCGCCGTGGGGTGCTGCAGTCCGGAGCCGCGCGGTGCTGCAGTCCGCCGGAATTGGGGGAAACAGTGGAGCCAGTTGCCAGCCGCAGACCGGAGTTCGTTGGAGTGAAATCAGTCGCCGGCCGGAGGTGAACCGTGAAGTCGGCTGGGAGAATTAGTTTTCTAGGTTTTGGTTTGGGATTTTTTTTCTTTAGGTTTTTGTTTTCTTCTTTAATAAAATGAAAAGTAGTATTTATAACCATGTGAACTAGGGTTTTGTTGACCTAGGGGTGGGCTTGGTCAACCCTCCTTGGGGTTGGGCCTGGGCTCACATGAGGATGTTGGGAGGGCTAGGATTTGCATTAATTAAATGCAAGGGTAGATTTAAATATACGGGGCGATGTGCGTGCGTTGCACATCCCAAAAATTATGGGAAAAATTCCTACGAAGGGAAAAAATAGATTTCTTTATGAATTGTCCACTGGTGGGGACACCTCAATGCATTTTTGCATAAAAGCCCCCCAACAATTAGAAAATTATACAAAGGCGGAAATTGGATTTAATTAATTAAATCGAAATGCACACGATGTTCTAGAATTAATTAGGAGTTCATGGGATTAAATTTAGGCGGGCCACAAGTATCAGGGGCGTAGAGGGTACAGTATAGAATATTAATAAAATCTGGGTTGCACAAAACGGTCAAGGTTGTGTTTCCAATTTCGATTGGAACGCACAAGGGTATAAAATTGGAATTTATTTCAAATTAAGAAATAACGTCCGCGACGTTTATTGTGCGGCTAAAATATAGCACCAGAGAGCAATATTATAAGTTGCACAAGGGTCAGAATAGTAGGCGGGCATGTCTAGGATGAAGTTGTGAAATTCGTAGATAGGCAACGGCTAGTGAAGTACTCCAATTATCGAAGCAATGGTAAGATGCGCTACGTGATATAAATTATTGCATAATTAAATAAAAAGCCGTGTTCTAATTCTAATTGGTTCAAACTAGCCCTAATTTTACTATCTAAGCAAATTAGGCCTAATTTTGGGTGAGGGAGTTTATAATCTACCCAACTTAAAACAATTTCGTCCTTGAAATTAAACTAGGGTAGGGTTTCTCTATCTAACCTCACTTGATTGTAGTCTAAAGAATTCTCCTTAAGTTAACATATCAGTTTCTACCCAACTTAGAATTTACCCATCTATCATCTAAGGCTATACATCTAAGAAAGCTAGGCCCCAAATTATTTAATCATGTTATTTAATCCTCAAAGTTTTTAACACTAAACATAATATCTATCATATGCCCTTAATTACAAAAGAATAATCCTCAAGTATGTGATCGGCCTATGGGGTATATCTAGTACTCTCTGTGTATCAAACTTATACCAAGCACGAGGTTTCGTCTTTCCGAAATAAGGGAAGACGGAGATCAATAATAAAGAGTTCAAGGGTGAGGTAATAGAATAGAAGTATCGGGATTAAGGCGTTTAAAGAATTCAAATGGGAATTGTCAAAGCAGTTGTGGATTGAAATCCTATTTTGGTAATTCTTCGTTCGCATGATCGTATTAGTACAGTTATGTAACCGATACGATATGTCAGACATGTCTAGGGCAAGTATATTCGTCTACTAATCACTACATATCTCAATCCACGTAAAGTAGTATTACGAGGGGCGAATCAAGCGCACTAAGGTTAGCTAGACCTTAATATACTGATTCTGAAATGTATTAGTGGGGTTGATCAGGCCCCAATAACACATGTGTCATGAACAAGCTCGATAAAGAGTAGGCTTGCAAAAACTAGGCTATAATAGCGGCATAAGTCAAGGTAGCACAAAAATATAAGTACACTAGATGATGATGAAAGGAGGTACAAATTAATGCAAGTTCACAAAAACAAAAACAAAAACAAAATAAGCAATGATAATAAAAAGACTCTACAATCTTTACAGTTATCATACAACCTCCTTGTCTAAGTCGCTAGTCGACCAAATGGGGGCAAGGACCTCTAAATTCTATTGTCTGAATACACACTGTCGTCTTATGCTAGTATACAATTAATGTCATCCAATTACACTTCAATAATGGGTCAGAAGACTATGTGATACTAGGGTGTGAGGTATACTACATAACTTATAACAATTGAACTACCATTGTAATGTCTTAAGGATACCGTAGATGCTCCTATTAAGGTCTACGAAAAGGGGTCTTAGTACCTATTAGGGTATCTTCCTATATTACATAGGTCATGGTCGTCTTAAGCCTTAGTCATAGTACTTATAGAACAAGCGTCAATAGCAAGAATAGAAAGGTTACTGGCCTCAAGGGAATATAACTCGTATCGAGGTGAGGGAGCAAATTACGCGATTCAACACTAAGGGATAATCATCGGGTCACAGTCTGCAAGAACAACTCAAACTTATCAAACTCTAACTACCAAGCACAAAATGTTCAATTCTAAGACTACAACTATAATCCTGGCAAACTATGTGTCCTTATCAAAGAATAAAATTACTTGGCCTACTATCAGAAGTGTCGTGTGGTATGAGTTGGAAGATGAAGAAAAGAAGAATGTAATTTTGGTCGTCGCACAATAGCGAGCGCTATGGTCGCAGAGGAACAATATATGAAATTAAAATAGAGGGCTCTAGATAGCATCATGGTTCTCTAAGGGGGTGGTATGCTAGTTACTATGTTTGAGGTATAATTAGGAAAATATTCTATGTATTGCTCTTGGCTTTCTAAGGTATTGTCTGCTTATCTCAAGACAAGAATCTAAACTTATAGTTCTCCAATACATATCTAACTGCAGAGGTTAGGTTCAGTCCTAATATTCAATTTTGGTTTTCTATTGGTTTCTCAATACTAGGGTCAAACATTATGGTAAACTTCTAACTAACTCTAGTAGTGTCTATACTACTCTCAAGTCTTCATAATACATCAGGGGGTAATGGTAAACCAATTCTAGAGATAAGGAATTCTAGGGTTCACTAGATATTCTAAACTTAGTGGTGTGTCTATATTCTTGTTGTATTCTTAATAGGTGTGCTACCCTAATTATCATCCTAATAACAGGGGTTCCTATATTCTAGCAGAAGGTTATACTCAAAGAACTATTAGGAAATCACATGAATCAAGCAAGATACGATTGTTCAAATAGAACAGATAGGAGGAAGATGAATCATAGTCAATTGTGGATGAGATCCTATGCTCTAGTCCTAGGTGCAGTCTTGTCCGGTACAGTAACGTAACCGAGACAATATGCTCTTGACCTGCATGGGCCACCACAAAAACATATCACACCCCAGTCCCAAAATACGTAGGACTAGGACACGTAAGCATGCCAGCCGCATGGATATGGCAACTCCAATATATGGAAACCAATCCACACGTACGCTGTAATATGAATATCAAATCCACAAGTGGTATAAAACATATGTCACAAGTCACAAGGTATAATCTAAATCTCATCCACGAAAATCCAATATAATTAAATAACCAACATTTATGAAACTAGCTCTCGATAAGAATTATCTAAGGATGATAGTTGGATGGAAATAAATCCACTACCAACTCGAATATAAAAGCAAATACAATATAAGTACAACACAATCAAACATAATATAAGTATACCAGCTATCAATCACGGCTCGAAGAGAAGACATCCTCGAAACATAAGTAACCGTCCGAATCTGCGCTCTGCGAATACTCAAGAACAGATACACCTGGCAGGGGACCAGGTCCTCAGAGGGACATAACAAGATACTTAAACACATGCCAATAAAGTACTGAAATAAATATCCAAAGGGGTCGCCTAACCGTCTAAGTGAATGCAGTTAAGAACAACTTTCCCCACAAGTGAGCTATCTGGCTGAAAACTTGGGATTTGGCATGGTTCTCTATTGGAGATCCAGGGGCCTAAAAAGGCACGTCGAATTTCGAATGCCGGAGGCCCGCCTGATAATGATATAATATATAATGGTCATCACCACCCGTATCTCCAGCGGAGAATCCGGGCGCACAATAGAAAAAGTGTAAAGGAGCTCAAATGCGGTACTTGTTGTTCTTCCCACCCCATGCTCTAAGCATATCACATCCATGACATAATTTGGTTCATAGCCTATTCTTAGTACCCTAGCCCAATCCTGCAACCAAACAAGGACAAGGATTGGACCAACGTACTACAATAGGCTATGTCCATGGACCTCTAATAACTGCCAAGTCTACTAGCATGCAAAGTTTCTATCAGCAGTTATTCCTAACGCACGGCCCACACGTACAGGTGGCCAAACCCTGCACGCCAGTCCGTGATCTATATGAGACTCACAACTCGTGTAACAACTGTGTCACGGCCAATGAACCTAAAGATGCTACATGATAATGGGGTAGTCTCATGAACAAGGTCAATGCAATACATAAATAAAAATACATCATGACGATACCGTCGCGCGCATTTTATATAACAGTTAAAATATATGAACTAAAGACAGAAAATAAAGATGAATGCAACATATGGAATATAAATAATAGTATAATGACAAGGTATACTTGCCTGGCAAGAAAGCTGCGATGTACCAATAACCTGCTCCAGAAGTCGCGCAGGACAAATCCAATATCCTATGTACACATAATACGATATAATAAAATCATTAGTCATTACGCTAGTACATACACAACAATATTTACACTGGACTCAGGGGTATACTAGGGGTAACACTAGTCATCTAACACGGTCAATTATGCGTTGAATTATGCGGGGTCTCATCTTTAAGTGTTGTACTCCATCAGACAGTCGACTGACAGGTGTCTAAGCCTAGTACGTTAAGGTACGCAAGGCAGACAATTCATAAGTTCTTAGGGTCAACATGGTCAAGGTAAGTACGGGACAGTCCACGGTGTCCTAGGGTCGTATAATACATACGTATATAGTCATAACTATTAATTAGCATTTAATTACATATACCCATAAGATTATATAATATATAACTTAGTAATTTATTTACATAATTATATGAATACATATATTAAATATGTGCATAAATATATATACCAACTAATAATATGCTAATGACTAACCAAATATATATATACTAAATTGAACAGTATATGCGTACGCGTACGTATGCGTATACGAGTTGGGTTCGCCGACTCAGGGTCCGATATCAGCTAGCTGTCATAAGCAATACGTATGTCCTAATAACATATACACCAGCACACATACGAAATAAGAAGGTGGGGCAGGTCGAACCTCGGTGTACGCGCACGAGATCGGCTGGACGACGATGAAGAGAGGTTGACGACGATGGTGACGACTACGACGATGATGATGGTGAGGACGACAATGCTGATGATGATAATGAATAGTGGGGTGACGATGAGGTCATGATGATGATAAGGGTGATGGAATGATGATGATGAATTGAGACGAGGATGATGATGACGAGGACGATGGTGAGATGATGATGCTAATGAATAAAAGTGATGATGATGGTAGCTACATTGAAGACGATGATAGTGGCCACGATATAGATGACGATGACGTTGGGGGTGATGACAAGGATGATGATGACGAGGACGACGATGTGGACGATTAGGGTTTAGGTATTGGTGAAGATGATGATTACAAGGGTGTTAATAGCAATGGTGGAGGTGATGATAATGTATGGTGGTGATGATGATAGTGATGAGGAGTTGTGGTGATGATGAGATGATGATACTAATGGTGAAGATGATGATGATGGCTGTGGTGTGCTCCGGCCAGGGGTCCGGCGAGGGAGGTCAGTGCAGGAAAAGGAGGACAGGGAGGATGGCTTGATGGTGGTGATATTCAGGGAGGATGAAGGAGAGGACATCGATTGAGGGGGGTCCGGCGGGTCGGTTCACGGTGGCTGGGAGCAGTGGCCGAAGCCGCTGCGGGTCAGCCGGCCGGACGAGGGAGGCCGCAAGGGGGAGTCGGGTGCAACGTTGGCAGCAGGCGGGGGTGCTGAGCCGGAGTAGCTCTGCACGCCTGGCCGGAACAGGGGGGATGGCTGCACCGCGGAGCTGTCGTGGGGTGCTGCAGTCCGGAGCAGCACGGGTGCTGCAGTCGGAGCCGCCGTGGGGTACTGCAGTCCGGAGCTGCGCGGTGCTGCAGTCCACCAGAATCGGGGAAAACGGTGGAGTCGGTTGCCAGCCGCAGACCGGAGTTCGTCGGAGTAAAATCAGTCGCCGGCCGAGGTGAACCGAGAAGTCGGCTGGGAGAATTAGTTTTCTAGGTTTTGGTTTGGGATTTTTTTCTTTAGGTTTTTGTTTTCTCCTTTAATAAAATAAAAAGTAGTATTTATAACCATGTGAACTAGGGTTTTGTTGACCTAGGGGTGGGCTTGGTCAACCCTCCTTGGGGTTGGGCCTGGGCTCACATGAGGATGTTGGGAGGGCTAGGATTTGCATTAATTAAATGCAAGGGTAGATTTAAATATACGGGGCGATGTGCGCGCGTTGCACATCCCGAAAATTATGGGAAAATTTCCTGTGAAGGGGAAAAATAGATTTCTTTATGAATTGTCCACTGGTGGGGACACCTCAATACGTTTTTGCATAAAAGCACCCCAACAATTAGAAAATTGCACAAAGGCGGAAATTGGATTTAATTAATTAAATTGAAACGCGCACGATGTTCTAGAATTAATTAGGAGTTCATGGGATTAAATTTAGGCGGGCCACAAGTGTCAGGGGCGTAGAGGGTACAGTATAGAATATTAATAAAATTCGGGTTGCACAAAACGGTCAAGGTTGTGTCTCCAATTTCGATTGGAACGCACAAGGGTATAAAATTAGAATTTATTTCGAATTAAGAAATAACGTCCGCGACGTTTATTGTGCGACTAAAATATAGCACCAGAGAGCAATATTATAAGTTGCACAAGGGTCAGAATAGTAGGCGGGCATGTCTAGAATGAAGTTGTGAAATTCGTAGATAGGCAACGGCTAGTGAAGTACTCCAATTATCGAAGCAACGGTAAGGTGCGCTACGCGATATAAATTATTGCATAATTAAATAAAAAGTCGTGTTCTAATTCTAATTGGTTCAAACTAGCCCTAATTTTACTATCTAAGCAAATTAGGCCTAATTTTGGGTGAGGGGGTTTACAGTTTTAATTAGAAGAACTTCTTGCAACACGTTATCGTATTTTTTTAAATGTTGTTCACATATTTTATTGGAACTTAGCATATGACAATGACACCATTTCATCATGAGTATGCGGTATTCATATTAAATTTGGCACAAATGACTTGGGTAAAATCCTATGCATTCCTGTTGAAGGTGGACCCCTTATCAATATTACTCAAGTTCAATTTGAAGACAACGTAACTCTGGAAGCTTTCAAAAACTATCTTTGTGCCCCACATATCTGTCCACCCGGATGGTTCCATGCTAGGTATCTGGATAATTATTTTTATGAAATGCATCGCATCATTTTCTCTACGTTTTTACCTAAGAAGACTTACCATGATAAAGTCTCTAATTTAGAAATGTCTACTCTATATCATCTGTATTTCTCTATTTCGCTCAATCTTCCACAGACTATCATATAATAGAAAGGGCGCCCATTACTTTATGCCATGTACTTACCAACTATTTTCTTTTTTTTGGCATTTCTCTTGACACCTGTCCACATCTTGATGAACCACTATCTCTTAATCGAGTTCGTTTGATTGAGCCTGCACTTCTTTTACTATATAACTCATCCTCCAATTCTAACACATACCATGCTGATTCATCTACTACTGAGCCATCGGCCACCTTGGAATCCATCCTTACTCTGTTGCCTGATTGCTTCAAACTTGAAGATGAACGCTATCATGCTTTTGATTACCGTCAGATACTCCAGACTCAGGCTCTTGGAAACACCTTGATGGATATTCAATATACTCTTTCTCAGCACCCAGTCGGACCATTTTTGATCCTCAGGGATCCCAATCGATCAGGTTATCATATCGATCTTGCTCATATTCAGAGATACTTGGATCCAGCCGATGCTTTCTATGATCCTAATATAACAGTTAAACCTAATGATGATGAAGAAGATGACTACTAGATGTTACAGTGGATTTTTGAAGCTTTAAGCTTAGTTTAGATTGGTCTACTATGATGTTCTCAGTTCACATCACGTTTAGATATATTTTTTCAAAGACTCTATGTATGCTTTTGGTTTGAAACTAGTTGTCTGAATTCAATAAATTTAATGTTATCAATATTTGACAAAAAACTGTTGGTTATTATATATGTGTTGTTTCATTCTCTTGTTTTCTTGTTAAACATAATCTTCTACCAATTTTGGGGGAGCATGCCATTTCGATCAAATGATAACATGGGAGAGAACATGAAGAACCTGATACTTGATAACGTTGTATCAAATCGCCAAGTTACGGGGGAACTATGCACATCCAAGACTTGCAGTATCATTCATAGTTTGTCAATTATCAAAATAGAGGAGATTGTTGGCACATTCGGTCTAAGTCAACTTGATTTTGATAATTAACTAAACCATGTTTCGATATTTTGTAATATAATACAAACTGAAGACTCAATAATGCTGCGATGATTGCTGGTTGTACTGCATCTTTTTATAATTCTTCAACGTAATCTTTCACTTTATTTGAGTCTAGGACTTGTGTAAATCGAGTCGCACTAGCATAACTCAAGTCCACTCAAATAGCCAAAAACCCATCCACCAAATCAAACCAAAACTAGCGATACATAAACCCAAAACTGTACTGGAATAAACCAATCGAACTCTGATCGAATTCTGGCCGAACTCGGACCGAACTCGGTCAATCTATTTTGGAAAAAATGACCAGTTGTGAAATCCCTAATTTTATGGTCCAATGTTCAAAATATTTAAATTTCTATACCAAATTCTGGCCGAACTCGGTTTGAACATAACCTATAAATAGGCATGGTTTTTTAATCCGAATTATCTCATCTTTCTATCCTCTAGTGAGATAAACCCTGAGCTTTAACCTTCTTATCTCCAAGATTAACTCCCTAGCCTTCTAAGGGCCAAGTGCGATCTCGGTTTAGAAGTCTATCAGAGTTGTAAGAGCTTGGTTCAACAAGTTTTTTCTCTAGCTGTGAAGTTGCAAGCCTTCGTATCAAAACTTGTGGTTGTAAAGAAGTGGCAAGCCTTCGAATCAAAGCTTATGATTCTCTATTGGTGATTATAGTAGATTAAACTTTAAGCAATAGTTCTCGGGACTGGACTAGTTCTCTCAAAGAAAAATAAATATACATCGTGGTGTTTGCGTTTGCTCTCTCTTACCCTTACTGCTCTACTTTATTTATTGTTATTAGTTGGTAGCTGCCTTTACTCTGCTGCATATTTTTAATTGGATAGATTATTCTGCTGCACTCTATTCACCCCCCTCTAGAGTTGCCTTACGGTCCTACAGTCTCTGCCTCTCCCTCATCGGAACCAGAAAAAATAACCTACAAATCTCCATCTCCATGAGCTGGTTCTTCCTTCTTTTCTCTCTTTGATATTGATGCCAAAGAACTCCATAAATCCACCTACAGCTTTTTTCGTGCTTGTATTTAATTGCCTTAAACTACATGTATACACTTGGTCCCTTGACATCTACAAGCCATAAGAATTCCTATCTCGGATTAAAAGCATTATGATCAGTCATAAATTTGTATAACAACATGAAGTAGAGCATCATAAATGTTTTCTTCCTCGTGCCATTTTTACAGTTTTTACCATGGCAGGAAATTTTTATGTCACTACAAGACATTTGAGTTTCTACGACAAGTGGTTTATGATAGTTGGAAATATTACCTTGATTTGCTTTAAACAAAAGTTTGTTACCGGCCTCTGAAGAAGTCGCACACTACACACTGTCCTAAGAGATTATTCGGGGTCTATGTGCAGACTTGTTCTCGAATCCTCCTCTAGAGGTAAAACCCACATGCTACTAGCTTCTCATCACTGCACACAGCTTCGAGAGAGTGACCCAGACTTAGCTTTTGTCCAGAGGAAGCAGGTGAATATGAGAGAATATTTGTAGGAGGAAACAAGAAACGAAAGCTTATTTGGAAGAGAGAAAGTTTTTGGACTTTCCATACTTTTACTTACAAGCAAATAACAAATATATATACACATCAACCAATGATTAAGGTAATATACAATAAATTGGGATTTAAAGGGCTAATAAGCATGGCCATTACCAGCCATAGAGAAGAATATTGTTGGCAAAATAAATGGCCAATGAATGAAAAATTAAGGGACTTAGTTTTTTGTATAAATGGCAGAAGCATACAACAACCCCCCACCCACCCCCAAAAAAATAAATAATGTTCTAAAAATAGAGAGAGAACAATTAAAGAGTAAGAGTAGAGAATTTTTGGCCAAATGAATACTATGAATTAGGTGAGATGGACTGCATCCTTGAATCTCACTTAGTGACTATTGTCTTTATCTAAAGAAGTACTTAAATGGACTATGCCTTAAATTAGACTTCTTGAATCGGATTCGGTTAATAACACATATAGTGCACTAAAGGTTCTTGGGTCTATCGGGTGTCATTTTTTATTGGTCATGAGCACTTATTCCTTATTCATAAGAGTTGTCTGGGATCGCCTTGTCCCATAATCGCGACCTTCACGACCTCTTATATATGTAAGTCCTCAAGGGTTGGTGATAGGTGTCAACCCTACTTAAATACACTTGGACCTATTAAGAGTTTTTAAAATTCATCATAACCATATCACACTAGAACACTGTCATCGTAGAGATGCAGTATCATTGTACAACTTCATACAACCACTTGGGCATTAGTTTATGAGAATTTAATCTCAGGGTCAGTATTCCATATTAGTCACCTAAGTCCAGATTGTTTCCACCCATTGGACCGGCTTCTTGGAATCTCCAGGTAGAGTCGGTTGGGTTTTCACTGCTGGTGACTTACTTATGGGCTTAACCCTATCCCCCTCGATGATACTAGGATTAATGTCTTCGATAAACTCTTAGTCAAGAGTTTTGCATGGTTCTTTTCTGACTTTATATAGTCAAGAACCAAATATTTTGCCTTATAGGCTCTTTGAAGACTTGAAGCGCAGCTGCAGGTACATGTTCATCTTAGAATTCACAGAATCATGCGTTTAGCAGTTTTATATCATATTGATTAACACAATTTATAGAATTGATAGATATAAAAATCTATATATACAAAATAAGATGTCTGAGCCATTTAACTTCGGCAAAAGCTATATTAAGAGATATTATTCAGAATTTATGATACTCCTAGCTATGATAGTTTGTCACATGGATCTATCATCTTATGAGTATCTAAGTTGTTCCACAAATGAACACTCATTCTCCTTCCAATGCTTTTCAGAGTTCTTTAGTGTTTTTATATCCGAAGAATATGTCATATAATGATAGATAAAACATTAAAACTCTGTGAAACCAATTATAGTATATTCCTTTAGGAGTTTTTGGTTTGACTAAACAAGATGTTCGGGTTACTTCTAAATCATACTCTATGTCATCAGAATCATATACATATGTGTGATTCCATCAATTGCTGATATAAGCCCTAGGGTAGTGAGACAAAACTCATATGACTCTGCTACCTCTTAAGGTAAGATCCAGTGAATTTTTCAGGCTAGGCACTAGAAGATTCATCTTTTATTATCCATGTGTCCAAATGTGACAGTCTAGAGTACTAGAGTAATGGCTTAAATGAATTTTGCTAATCACCCTTAATAAAGCTTTAGTTTATCAAGTGTTGATCAACTTGGGTTAGCTGTAGGAGCCGGATCTCAGCTAGTAGTGGTCCGAAGACACTTAAATACCATATCACTTAGGGCTATTTATACATTTTTTGACAGAAGGACCCTTTCGACTTGAACCCAAGCTAATCTTTACTTTAAAATTTTGATTCAAAGGGATTTGCAATATCACTAAATTTTTCTTCTTTTATCTAAATGTTTAAAAATTCTAATGTCACATGTTATAATATATTGGCTAAAACACTATATATTGACTAAAGTAATATTTCATGAATATTTCAATAATGAAATAAATAATAAGACAATTGCAGCTTATCATTTGCCTAATGAATACATACATATCTATTGGTGCAAAATTATCAATATAATGTATTGATCTTAACCATGGATCAGAATGATTTTGTTGCATACAAAAACCAAAACATGTCAGCAAACATAATTATAGGCAGTACTTATGGCCTCTCTGTAAATTTACCAAATATTTAAGGGACTATGAACAAGGAGAGATCAAATTAGAGTTCGATTCCAACAATGAGTGAGTGCATAAACTCCTATAGATTATTGTTGAGAGGTCACTGAATAGGTGTAAATAACATGCACTTTGTTTGTAGCAGATTGACTTGATAGAGTCAACTTGCTAGCCGAATCAAACTGAAATATTATAAATTGCAAGACAACAAATAGTATGGGATTCTGGCAACTCAAACCAAATTATACATATACTATCTATAAATGTTAGACTCCACAATAGCATATAGTTTTGGTTGTCATGCTTTTGTAGTTGATGAATGTTAAACATCAAAACTGAAAAACCATATAGACTATAATCAAAGTAGAATTTATGCAGATATTGCATGACAGTTTGCAGTTTGTTATGCTGCCAATATTCCAAGATCAGTCTATTCACCATTATGAGTTTAAGGTTCAAATGTTTCAAAAAGAAAATCATGGTACCAAATCAAGTATATGTTGTAACCAATTAGCCAATGATAGGAATTCTACTTATACAAGCTTTATTCCAAATCTCTCTAATAATTCGACTGTTATTTTTAGAAGGGCTTTAGCGAAACTAACACAGTAAACCCAGTATGGTTCAGGTTAGGATTTGGGTTGGCCACCATTCTATTCGTTGTGCGCATGGGACAACAAAAAGGATCTTAGATACAAATAAATCTAACAATCTCTAGTAACATGCAAATCATCTAAATAAAAAGGCTTTAGCTAAACTAATATAGGCTATTCTAACGCAGTATAATTCAGGTAGGCTATTCTAATTTATATGATTGTTGTTTAGCATATCGTTCAAATAGAAACAATGTTTATCACTATCAACTTTCAAATTTGTGTGCTCATAATTTGAAAACAGAATGTAACACAATTTGTAACAGTGTACTTAAAACGTTTGTTGATGTTAACACTTGTTAAAACTGAGTGCTCATAAGAAAACAGACTTGGTAATCAATATCCAGCCAGAACCAAATTTTCTATGTCCTAAGAAGAATAGAAAGCTATGTTTTAACGTCAGTATTGATAGAAATACTGAATTCTGTACATAGTAAAACCATATCTCAAAAGCTTTTCAACAAAATTGTTTTCACAAATAGCTCACAGGCTTAGAAGTAAAGCTAAACAACCAGATTTTTTTATGGTAGCTGGCTCGTACCTGTCATGGAATTACTACTTAGCATAGAAGGTCCAGTAACCATAAATTTGATGAAAACTAAGGAGAATTTCTATGCTCTAGACAAGAAAGAGAGCTATTTATGGAACAAAAGCAACATCCATTTCCATTACCAGATAATATATCGATGTAATAACGGATTGTAGAACATAAACCTAACAAATTAACATAGCAAAATTGGGTGTCTTTTAGACTTCGAAAGAACCAAATATGGATTTAAACTTTCGGATCAGATCACATAATTAGGATACATATTCGTGTATCATTTTTGGTTTCCATCCATATACGGATATGACTAAAATACCACTTTTGTTTATACAAATAGGGATTCAAAAATCCAAATACAACCGGTGTAGATACAGATTCGAATATCATTTTCAATTTCCACCCAAATACAAACAACATATCAATCCCCAATAAGGATTCTAATACTTTCATTATTTGTTATTGTCAATAAAGTTATTACTACTATTATAATATTAAGCTTTACTACTATTATAAGATTAAGCTTGTCTTGAACATAGCATACAAGAGAAATCAACTCAGTTAAGACTTGACATAGTAATTGAAACATTACTAGAAATCTTTTACATGAAAATCATAATTAGATTTAGGTATGCTTCACCTTAATCTATTCATCTTAATATTGTGTTTCATACTATATCAGGTACACATTGGAATTCAGTCTATATCTGTTTCTTCTTATGACCAATACATGACATATTGTACAACACAACTCTCTATGTTGCAATGTCTATGTTGCCTATTTTGCTCTACTGTAGCATGCAACCAACATAATAAGCATGTAGCTAGCTCATCATGTCCCGTAAAACCTAATATGCCTAGCATAAGCAAATACAAATCGTTATACCATATTTTCGTGATATTGGGCAAAAATATCCGAGGACCAAGTTATCAAGCCATATTGATGATAAATGATAATTCAGTTTGATACAAGTTGAAATATGCATGGTTACTGAATAGTCATCTACTAAAATGAGCCTTGAACTAACCGGATGATTTTGTTAGGCTACTTTGGCATTGTGCTGAAGATATAACATCTTTTTCATGTTGCTGATGCTAAAATAACAGACACTGGTACTATGCAAAAAAAACAAACCAAATCATACCACATGCTGATTATGAATATTGATGTCCAAACAATACATATATAGTGCCTATTGCTATATTTGTCAAAACGTTGATCGGTATGAATGTGGAATTAGAAATATAAGACAAAATAATCTCTTAGATTGTTGGAAATATTACCTTGATTTGCTGTAAAAAAGAAGGTTTAGTGTTACCGGCCTCTGGATAGTCGCGCACTACGCACTGCCCTAAGAGATTATTCGAGGTCTATGTGCAGACTTGTTCTCGAATCCTCCTAAAGATAAAAACTCCTGTGCGACTTCTCTTCACTACATACAGCTTCGAGAGAGTGATCCGAACTTAGCTTTTGTCCAAAGGAAGAAGGTGAATAGGAGAGAATGTTTGTAGGAGGAAACAAGAAACGAAAGATTTTTTGGAAAAGAAAGTTTTTGGACTTGTCACTTTTTTCACACTTTTACTCGCAAGCAAATGACAAATATATATACACATCAACCAACGATTAAGGTAATAGACAATAAATTGGGATTTAAAGGGCTAATAAGCATGGCCATTACCAGCTAAAAAGAAGAATACTGTTGACAAAATAAATGGCCAATGAATGGAAAATTAAAGGACTTGGTTTTTTGTATCAAACAACAGCAACATACAACAATGACAAGCACGGATGGATGCCTCCACTAAATTTTTGCTTCCTAATTAAATTTTTATATTCTTTTTCAATTTTATGTTTTTTGCCTCCAAAATTTATAATTTTCAATACATATATATATATATATATATATATATATATATATATATATACATCAGGTTTTACTTTTTCCTTCATAATTTTTATTTTTAATAAAATTTTAATGTTGCAAACTTTATTTAACAAAATTTTGGACTTTTTTTACATTTAAGGTTGATCCCCCTCTTCTAAATTTCTATGTCCGCCCATGGTTACAAGTGTAAATTTTGTTAATGAAAGGGATATTTTTGTGACAAGTAATTTTGATTGTCACTTGTAATTTGATTTTGTAACAACAGTTGTATATCGTTACACAGTTAAATCATTCAGTGACTATAATTTTATTGGTCGTCACTCAATGTTGTCACTAAAATAAAATTTTAATTTTTAATGAGAATCAAAGGCAAGAAGTACTTATCACTTAAGGTGTATTATGTGATTTCCTTAAAGAAATTGTAACAAGAAGTTCCATGTGACAAGTGAAAATCTTTGTGTCACGTGAGGTGTATTTTGTGATTTTTTAAAGAATTATAATAACAAGTTCTATGTGACAAGTAAAAATACTTGTCACTTAAGGTGTATTTTGAGACTTTCTTAAAGAATTGTAACAACAAGTTCTATGTGACAAGTAAAAAAAACTTGTCACTTAAGGTGTATTATATGACAAGTGAAAATTATTGTCACTTAAGGTGTATTCTGTGTCTTCCTTAGAGAATTGTACCAGCAAATTCTATGTGAAAAGCGAAAATACTTGTCATGTAAGGTGTATTATGTGACTTTCTTAAAGAATTATAGCAACAAGTTCTATGTAACAAGTTAAAATACTTGTCACTTATGGTGTATTTTGTGACTTCCTTAAAGAATTGTAACTTATATAAAACCAATTTATTACCCTTCAGTTACCAAAATAATTTAGTTTACATAAAAGTATTAAACACAAAGTTAAAAAAATTCTAAATTTTTTCTACAAAATAATAAAATTTAGGAAATTTGATAAAAAAGAAATAATTTTGGATAAAATATTTCCTAAGAAATATTCTGCCAGACAGTCTGGCGGAATTCATACTTATTTATTATTATTTTTAACCAACTAGTAGTTGTGGCGTAATAGTAGAATGTTTGATTCTAGAATAGAAGGTTGTGTGTTTAAATCACATAGGATTCAAATTTATTTTTTTTAGTTTATTATTTTATTCTTTTCACAAAATATATATTTATTTTTATTTATAATAAAATGCTATTTGTGATAATATCGTTCATCACTTATAGCATTCATAGTGACGAGGTATGTTGTCATGGAAAGAATACTATTAGTGACAAGGTTTGCTTGTCACAGTTGAAATTTGATTGGTGACGCCATATTTTTAGTCATCACTTGTCTTTCAGCTACTGAGCTATATGCAAGGAAAGTATGTCGTCACTTTACTCATCACATAAGATGTGTTGTGACATGTTTCACATGTTTTGTGACAACTTTACATGTCACAAAAACTAAATTTTCTTATAATTATGGTGTCAAAATCGCTAAAAATATTTTCAAACTCAGGAGTGTGTCATCACCTGCTCCCAACCAATTGGGTATGAGTACATGAGTACATCTAGCCTACGCAGTATTGGCTAAGCTGTCGACATTATTTATCCATTCTGAAATATCGTCACATCCCTAGAACTATTTATCTTCTAAAATATATCAAGAACCATGAATGAGTTAGGATGAAAGCATACAAATGAAAGATATGCATTCTAGACTATCAAAAAGAAGAATATGATCATGAAACTCCATAGACAGGATAAAAGTCACCTAAGTTGTCAACGTTAGTTATCCAGTCAGAACTGAGTACAAGTAAAACAATAAAGTTTATATAATATGATATATCTATTGACACTAATATGACCGAGATAATAAAGAGTACTATATTGTAACATGATAACAATAAATATAACTAGAATGAGATAATAAGAATAATAAACTATGTTATAATGATAATAGTCATATAATGTTACTACGAGGAACTAGCATATAAGAAACTATCAAGAAGGAGTAAAAAAAAATGTATAGTATGTTTTAGAATACAAATTTTCTACATATGGTTGGGTTTGGATTCAAACACTCAATAAAAGGTGTATAATGAAATTTGAATTGTTAGACAGTGTGTGGAATATGTGGTTGGATCAACATTGAGGGTATCTCTATTTATTGCATACCATATGCTTACTATTTGTATTCTTCCTACTCATCTCTCACAAAAAAATATGATAATCATAACATTGAAACATGAACATTGATTCTAAACGATAAACATTAAGTGAACATATATTAAACCAAAACAAGATAAACATTATCTCTCATGCACCAAGTAATATAAATCAAGAACTACTAATATGAGATAAGAGTATGAACTATAGCAATATGTGATAAAGGTAAAATAGTATATATGTAATACTTGTACTTGCAGGTTACGTGATCGATCCAAAGAGACCAATATCAAAAGATTGAGGGGTTAAATGTAAATATGAAGCTTCTTAGAAAGTTTTCTCTCTATAACTAGTTAGTAATTAGTAAAGACTAATTAACCTAGAAGATTAACTTATGACAATCTTTTTCTTTTTATTCTTTTTATTCTTTTTCTTTCTTTTCTTTTAATTCTTTCTTTAACTATTTTATTCTATTTGCCTTTAAACCTTTTAGTTAATTATCAAAAGAATTCATATATGTATATTCTATTAACTTAATTTGGAAGAAATTTTTGAACTCTTAATTTGGTATTCATATATTTTTAGAAAATGGTTTTCGTATTTTGTTCCCAACGTAGTGGTATCAGAGCTTTGGTTTCAAAGAAGTATCAGGGCAGAGGTTGTCAGGTATTAGAAGTTGACAAGTCAAATCAAGTAGAAGAGATGGATGCAAATCCGGTGCGAATGATAAACCTAAACAGTTCCAATTATCATTATTGGCAGAGCAAGATAAAAGATTTGTTATTCGTCAAGAATATATTGTTTGCCATGGTTGTAAGTTTGGGAAATCTTTCGTTTAATAACAAACAAAAAAGTATAAAAAAATCCTAGACAAAAAAATCTAAGTATAATATTTTTATCTGGGTAATGAGATAATGGAGATCGAGTACTGCAGCAACTCTTTTACTCCATTAACGGTTCAACGAGTGAATGAGGGATGCTCTCTTCTCTTCTCTCTCTTGAGCTTATGTGCAAGTACGTAGCTCGTCTGGGAGGGTATGGTCTCTGAAGCAGAAAAAACTCTGCCTATGGAACGTCCAAGTTGATCCTATTTATAGCCATCATGTTGGTAGGCTAAGGCGCCGCATATGCTTCTGTTTGGTGGCCGCAGGGGACTCATTCAACAGAATACGGTTGCAACGGTAGGCGCATGTTATGGGCAGATTGCCACATATTTTTTATCCTTAACAGGATGTAGTTGGGATTTGCTGTTGTTGAGGATCTGGACGGTTCTCTCGTCTTTTATTTGCGTGACTTGGTCAGCATGAAACATGGCCCACGTTTAGTCGGAGAGAATCACATCAGTCACAACTGAAAGATTTCGTCTCAGGGAACCCTACCACGTTGGACGCAGGGAGTCTGGGACGCATGGAGTCTGGAACACATAGGGCTAGAGACGCATGGAACACATGGAGTCTGGAATGCATGGGACTAGAGACGCATAGAACGCATAGAGTCTAGGACGCGTGGGGCCAGAGACGCATAGAACGTATGGAGTCTGGGATGCATGTGATCTCGTACATGTGGGGCTAAACGCCTGTCAGAAGTCATTATTAGTCTGACGAGAGCTTCATGTCACTTAGTGTGCTTACATCTTTCGAGGCATCCAGAAAATCCTTTTTGTCATGATTCTGTGTCGGACATAATCTTTGTGTTAGGCCTTTATGCGATAAATATTTGGGGTACATGGATGCTACTCTTTCTTGGCCGCATGGTCATTCTGATCTCTTCTGAGTCAACTTGGGCGCATGTTTGTTGAGCGCATGGTTCTAGATTTTCCATGCTTCTACAAGACCCCCTTCAAAGTTTTCAAACTGATAAGTTTGGAATACTTTGAATAAGAAGCATAGAGAAGATGACTTTGGACTGGATGGATGGCGGGTCGTATGGACGAGTCTTTGTCAGGCTGTCAAATCCCTATTTAATGTAGTTTTCGGCTCGATCCTTGAGTAAATTTCTTGGAACTCTGAGTCAACAAAAGTTTTCGAGAAGATAAATATGTATCACACAAATTGAGGCATCAGGTTCATCCTCATAACTTCCTGGTTCAATGCCTCAATCTTCTCACGCACCTCAGGAGCCTATAAATAGGTGGGCTATGGAGGAGAGAGAACTCCTGTCTCTCTGCTTCCCCTCATTTTCGAAAGAAAATACCGAGGGCTACTGTCTGTCTGGACGAGGGGTTCGTCCGGAGTGGTATCGATCTGTGGCCCCTGATGCTGGCTTTCTCCCTGAAGGTAGGGGTGTATCATGGTGGCAGGGACACACACGCATAGATACAAGTACACGACCTCGCAGCATGGATAAGAAATCATCTAGAACACGCGCAAGCCTCCCCCTACAAAGTTCTGCTGTATGGATGAGCAATCATCTACAAAATATGTGCAGGGCCTATCTATGGCTTGGTCGTATGGACGAGGCCTTCTCTTGCCTATGCTTGCGGCTGCGACCTAAAAATTGTATGCGGTCATTGTATATTTTTGCTATCTTCGTTGAGACTGATATATGTTCCCTTTATGCAGGTTTTATTACCTTTTGCGGTGCCCAAGATGGAGCATGAAAGGATATTGTAGAACCCGTCATTCGAAAAGAATGCCAACCTTATGCGATAATTTTTTGCCAAGAACTGATCCAGAAGACGAGGGTGAACATCATGCGTCATGCGTGGAGCTGTCCCAGTTTATACAGCGTGATAGCTGCGTTGTTCCCCTTTATGCGGCTTACTACCGGCCGGGAGACTGCGATATCGATGACATAATTTGGATTAATTGACTATCCTGTCTTTAGTTTTTTTGCATGGTTGAAGAGCGCCCGGTCCTGCTCCTCCCTCACTATTCATCGGTATAGGGTCTTTTCCATATACTGATGTTTGTATTATGGAGGGATGATCCAGAAAGTATTGAGTTCTGCTACAGGCTCGACTTGTGTCAGTGGCAACAACAACACGGAGGGGCGCCTAGATGGAGAAAGTTCTGATTGTAGAATTTTCCATCATATGTACTCATGATCTTGAATATTAATAAAAATCCTTGAATGTAATAGATTTCTATCATATGTACTCATGATCTTGAATATTAATAAAAAGTTGATCTTTTCGCAGAACTTCTCTTTGTACTTGTCGTGTTGCATGTTGTGAACTTTGGATATTGTGCTAGAGGTAATATGGATATGGCACAACACCGTAGTCTATGAAGGACATCCTACTGGGAATCTTTGGTGGGCCTATTACTTCTTGCGCACCCGAGTGTAAGTAATAGATTCGAAATAAGGTCTGCCAGAGGTGATATGGACGTGGCAAGTTTTGTAGACTTAACATCGCTAGCGTACTTAGAGTTAAATACGGGTGATAAGGTTAGATGACAACCGATGTTAGAGGTATTATGGATGTGATAATCGATAGTCAAGCAGGGAGGTTTTCTCAGAGGCAAGAAGGACATAGCCAACTTTACTGGAAGGATATGAGGACGATAGCCGAGAGGTAACGTGGATGTGAGATAATGGATAGTCGTACCGAGAGGTTAGATACGATCATGGTATTTTTGTGGAAGAAAAAGGAAATAAGCCAGAGGTAATATGGATATGGCTATTTTTTGGATGGGGAACATGGGCAGCTCATAGTTCAGAGGTAATATGGACGTAAACTTTTTTGCTACCATTGAGGACATCCTATTGGGGGATCTCTGGTGGACCTATTACTTCTTGTGCACTAGAAGTGCAAGTAACAGATTTGAAGCAAAAAACCCTATCAAAGGTGATATGAACGTGATAGATTTTGTGGACCCATTACTTCTTGTGCACCTGAGTGCAAGTAATAGGTTCGAGACAAGCCCTGCCAGAGGTGATATGGATGTGACAGGTTTTGTGGACTTAACATCGCTGGCGTACTTAGAGTTAAGTATGGATGATAAGTTTAGATGACGACCGATGTCAGAGGTAATATGGACGTGACAATCGATAGTCATACAAAGAGGTCTACTCAGAGGTAATATGGATATGGCAAACCCTGCTGGGGATAATCGGTTAGGATAGTAGTTCAGAGGTAATATGGACGTGAACGAATGCCCAAAGGAACTGATTGTGAGTGGTCTACCCGAAAGTGTGGATAGAACTGAAGCTTGCTCCACTGGAGAGCTTTTGAGGATCCACTTTCTGTTGCATATTCAGGATTTCTTAATACAGACAATGGCTTTCATCAAACTTTTATTGCAAGTGAAGTACATATTATGCTTACACGCTTGCCGAGGATACACGATAGGGAATGTACACTGTATATTTTGGTTGCCCCACTGATAGTAAGGGGAGTACAAGTCTGGCTTAGACATAGTATTTTTTGAGGAACTTGTCGTTGATAGGCATCATGAGCAAGTCGCCATTGGGTTTTGTGAGCAGGTAGACCCCGTTGGAGAATATGGACTCCGCGATGAATGGACCCTCCCATTTAGGCTAGAATTTACCGGCCTTCTTGTGGGTCATGACTATCGATCTTTTTACTGTCAGGACAAGGTCACCCCCTTGGTAAGTCCTCTTCTTGACCCGTTTGTTGAAGGCTCCTGAGAGGCGCACTTGGTACAACTCAATGTGTTATTGAGCTAAGAGGCATTTCTTGTCGAGTGCTTCTAACTCTTGTAGTTGTCGACGGTGATTGTCGTCAACGGTTAATTGGTTGGAAAGGACCAATCGGAGCAAGGGAATTTGGATCTCGAGAGGGAGGACTGTCTCGCTCCCATAGACTAAGGAGAATGGAGTGCTGCCAATAGGTGTCCGGACCGTGGTACGGTAGGCCCAGAGACATTCACCCAGCTTCTCATTCCAGTCGCGCTTATTGGATGACACGAACTTTTTGAGTAGCTTTTTGATGGTTTTGTTGAATGCTTCTGCCAGACCATATGCTGTTGGGTTGTAGGCCGTCGAGGCTACATTCTGGATTCAGTTTTTATCACAAAACAGATAAAAAGTATGACTTATAAAATATGGACCATTGTCGTAGATGATCCTTCGTGGCAAGCCGAAGCAGTATATGACGTGATGCTTGACAAAGTTGATCATGTTTGAGGTCTTTACTTCAGCGAGTGGAACAGCTTTCGCCCAATTGGAAAAGTAGTCAATGATAGCCAAGATGAACCGATTTCCCTTAGAAGAAGGTGGACTAATTGGCCTGATAATGTCTATTCCCCATGTTTCAAACTGCCAAGATGCTACCATTGGGTGTAGGAATTCTGAGGGCTGGTAGATAAAGTCTGCGTGGATTTGGCCCGCTTGCCACTTCTTCGCATAGTCAACAGTATATGCTACCATTTTCGTCCAATAGTAACATATTCTTCGGAGATGGTCCTGTATCTTGGGTCTAGGCTGATGGGCACCGCAAACCCTATTGTGAACATCGCGGAGAGCCTGCTTCACTTCTGCATTCAATAAGCATCATAGCAGAAGACCGTCGTAGGAACATCGATACAATATTTTGGTAGCCGTATCGTAATAGAACCGGAGGGAACGTCTTTTGATGGAAGTGGCTTACTTTAGGTTTTCTGAGAGAATTCCATAGACTTCATAGTTGATGAATGGGCGACTCCAGCCTTGGGAGTCGGTGCTTTTCTCTACTGAGTAGATCAGACACAAACATAGGTTGTTCTTCGGGCAGACCAGCTCTTGACTGACCATGATGATCAGTTCATGAGTATTGACTGGAACAGCTAAAGAGTCTGCAAGACCGGCCAGGGCGTCTGCCTCGATGTTTCACAATTGAGGAACGTGCTCTATGAAGAACTCCTTGAAGGTGGAGATTATTTCAAGCATAGATTGGTGGTAGGGAATCAAGTCCTCGTGCCGGACCTCATATTCACCCCTAACCTGACTGATTATCAGCTTTGAATCACCCTAGGCTTCCAGGTAGTCTACTCCAACTTGTTTAGTGAGTTGGAGCCCAATGACGAGGGCATTGTACTATGCCACATTGTTGGAGCAGGGCTCTGTGAGGGAGTAAGCGCAGTTTATGACCAGATCGTGTAGAGAAATTAGGACAATCTCAACGCCAGCGATAATATCGCCTTTTGGCCCTGTTCTTGAAGCACCGTCGAAGAACATTCGCCAAACAGCTTCTGCGCTTGTGGTCATGTTTGAGTCGGCTACTTTGTCTGGGATTTCCTCGTAGAGCTGCGAGGTTTCCGGTACAGGGTGGGCTACCAGGAAATCTGCCAATGCTTGGCCTTTGATCGCCTTTTGTGGGACAAATATCATGTCGTACGGTGACAACAGTATTGTCCATGTTGTTAGGCAAGAGTTGAGCGCTCTGGGTCTAGTTATAAGAACCCTGAGAGGATTAATTCACGAGATCACATGGATGGTTTATCCTACCACGTAATGTTAGGTCTTCTGAATGGCGAAGACCAGAGCAAGACACTCCTTCTCGATGGGGTTGTACATGTGCTCTGCTCTGGTCATCATTCTACTGAGATAGTAGATGGCATGTTCGTGACCTACATCACTTTTTTGGGCTAGTAGAGCTCTGAGGGAGTGATCCATTGCCCGCACATATAGCAAGAAGGGTCTTCCCACAACTGGGACCACCAATACTGGAGGGTTCGTGAGATACTCCTTGATGTCCTTAAAGGCGCGCTGGCATTCTTCGTTCCAGATAAAGGAGACTCCCTTCTTTATGATCTTAGTGAACGGATGACAACATCCAGAGAGGTTTGATATGAACCTCCTAATTTATGCCAGTCTTCCTTGAAGGCCACGAAGTTCTCTGAGGTTCTTCGGTGGATGAATTTCAAGGATGGCTTTAGTCTTGTCGGGGCCCACGTGGATACCCTTCAAAGTTGTGACAAAGCCCAAAAATTTGTTGTTGGAGACTCCCAGGAAGGATTTGGTAGGATTTATCTTGAGCTGGTACACACGCATGAGGTCGAACACAGTCTTCAAGTCTCGGAGGTGATCATCTTTGGAGCGACTATTGACAACGATGTCATCAATGTAACACTCCACTGTCTTGCGTAGATGCTCACGAAAGATGGTGCTCATAGCTCACTGGTATATAGCACCTGCGTTCTTTAACTAAAGGGCATGACTGTGTAGCAGTATACTCATATCGGCGTTCGAAATGATGTATGATTCTCGTCATCAGGAAATATCTTGACTTGATTGTAGCATGAGAATCCATCCATGAAGGATATGTGTTCGAAGCCACAAGTGTTGTCGATCATTATATCTGTGATCGGAAGGGGGAACTCATCATTAGGGAATATCGTATTTAGATCACGGAAGTCAATGTAGATCCGGATCTTCCTATTCTTTTTTACGATGGACACGATATTGGATACCCAATCCGGATATTGTTCTTCGCGGACGAAGCCACTAGCTATCAGCTTGTTGATTTCAGCTTCAATGGCATTCATGATGTCCGTCCAGAACCGCCATTGCTGTTGCTTGACCGGCTTAGCGTTTGACAAGATGTTGAGTTTGTGGACCACAATTTGGGAGTCCTGTCCCGGCATGTCTTCGTAACTCCAGGCAAATACTTTGATATACTCCCTGACGAGCTGTAGTAGGGATTTTTGATCCTCATAAGACATATTTTTGATGATGAAGACATGTTTAGGGTAGGATTCGTCGCCTAGATCGATTTGTATGACTTCATTCTCAGTGGGAGGTTTCTGTTGCTCGAACTGCATCTTTCATTGTGCGTCGAGTTGGGCCCATGGTTCTAATTCAAAGGATTCGAGTGGATTATCTTCGTCTTCCTCATGGTCAGCTGACACCATATTGGCAGACAATGTTTGTTTGAGCATCTCTCCGATATTGATATCGGAGTCCCAAGCGAAAGATTCTGAAGAGTGAGAGTGTAACTCGTCTTCTTCATCCGAGCCTTCAGGGGTTGTGAGAGGCGTGACGTATACCCTAAGCCATGCTGGGTCTTATGGTAGTAATCCTCAGACTTTCCTATAGGAGCCTGCAGACGTAGAGGCAGTCGTCGGCCTTTGCCGTAATTTAAGCCCCTAGCGGCTTTCAAATCGTATCACATCTTCTGGATGAGGTGCTTGGTTTGAGAACTGTACCGATGAAGTGGTATTTTACCGGCATCGAGTTCTGGCTCCAGTTCTTCAAGGACGGAGGATTGGGAACTTTTTCCACTCTACCGAATATGATAAGTTTGTCTCTCCTCTTCCTTGTTGGAACTATGAAGTAGGAGTTTTGACTGGGGAGACCTCGTTTCATTACATAGTTGGAAGTTACCTGTGTATGCAGATGCAAGCCTAGACCGTGCTCCATGGAATATAATATACTGAATATGCAACATCCGAGTAGTTCAAAGATAGACCTTTATTCATAAAATAAGGTATCTTATCCTCAGGAATTATATCGTGAAGAGAAGGGACGTTAGCATGAGCGGCTACGTACTTCTCCAGTTTGTTCTTCCCGAGATTTACCCACACTGCGAGCGACGACTTTAGAGGTCTCCTATGCAGTTTTACCACCAGAGGTTCAAAAGTCGTAGCAGGTGCCGGATATTTCTTAGGAGAATGACCAGAGGTTTAGGTGCTTTCATGTGCAGTTTCACCATGAGGGGAGGGGTTGTGCTGGGAGCACTTGATTTGTGATGGACTCTCAAGGGCTCGTCCGATGTTGTCCCAGTCTTTGTCTCATCGTCGGCATCATTATCACCTCCATCTTGGTGGACTTGCTTGTAGAGGATCGATTCAGAGTAATAAGTCTCGACCACTTTGAATGGATCTATGTCGGCAAATTCTGTCTTGACGACGCCCTGATTGTCCACATACTTCAAGCACTAGTATAAGGATGATGGTACAATCATGTATTGATGTATCTATAGATGTTCCAATAGGACATTGTAGGATACATCTACGTCTATAACGTAGTAGTTGACCTCTATTTTTAAGTCGTCGATCTGACACTTCAAGCAAATCTTGCCCAGAGGGTACCTCCTCTCTGCGTTAAAGCCACTGATGGAAGTATTAGTTGCTGCCAGGCGATGCATTAGGATGCCCAAGGTCTAAAGTAGACTCCGCGGGATGATAATGATTGACGAACCAGGGTCGATGTGTATCTGGTCTACCTTGATGGCATCGATGTACCATGTATAATACAGACGACGATCGTGCCGATTATTCTTCAGCAACATATCTTGTTGCGAGAATATGATATTGGGTATCGCCTCTATCACATTATTGTAGTGGGGGCATGCAGTAGGATTCTCAGCTGGTGACTTGAATTACACCAGGTAGGTGTCGACATTCTGCAATGACTCACTCAGAGAAAATCGAGTATCTTTGGAGAGTCGGAGAAGCTCGAATAGTGACAACTTTGCTAAAGTATTGGCCAATTGTTCCAAGATATCAAAGTTTTAGGGCTTCTCCATCCCCTGAGCGGTATCTTTGTACAGCGGTTTATCAAAGCGAGTTTCTTTCTTCTTGGCCTTGTCCGCTGCTGGAGGCTGGGATGGACCCAAATCAGATGGGATGATAGGGAGCGCGCCATCGTCAGGGATATTGTACTCTCATTGGTATGCCAATCCTGACCTCATTGTTACTGCTATAGCTTCTTCGGAGGGGATAAAAACCGTGTAGGAGGACATGGATTTCTTGCCCTTAGACCTGGTGGCAGAAGGTGTTGCCTGTTGCATCAAGTCAGAAGAAAGATCCGGATGAACCCACATGACCTCCCCTCGTGATGTAGTAAGAGGTATCAGCCCGACCGTTTGGTCACGAACTGGCGGGAGATTGACAACCTCCATTGTTGCCCTGGGGATCGAGATCACTCTGTTTCGAGTCGCTATCGATCATTGGGGCCCTCGTGATCGTCCCCTACCATGTATGATATTCTCACATGGGGAGAAATGGATGGGACGGTGGACGTCACACTTTTTGTCTCAGACTCTTGTCGTGAAAAGTCATCCGGGAAAGTTGATAGTGCCGCATCCTCTTCGGACTCGGAGGGAACACTACCCCCAGCGTAGGAAGTTGTGTCCTCTTGACGGGGGTGGCTACCTCCATGGATCTCAGCATTTGTTCCTTGTGAATCACCGTCTTCTCGGAACGCCGAATTGTCATCGAGGTCTGGGGGATTACAACCCCCATCTTGCATAGCCACTTGGGGTCCTAAGGAAGAACTACAACCAGCGGCTGACAGATTCTTCTTTGAGCGGGTGCCCAGGAAAACACCTTCCATGGGTTCTGCTGCCTGTCCTCCTTGGGTCCGTCTTCTTGACTTGCTGGCCGAGAGCGACGGACTGGAGGTGCTGGACTTATGACCTCCCCTTATGGAGGGGGCCTTCCGAGCAGAATAACATGAGGCGAGGGGTAGCTCCTCTGTACCTATTCTTTGGATTGCAGCAGGGTGGGTGCCCTTGGTTGCAGCCGCTAGAATGCCGACTGCCTTTTTATAGGTACTGCTACTTTGTTACAACAGTAGTTGATGATAATGTTGGCTCAGTGATGCCCTGGGGAGGATACTTCGTATGTCATAGTTGTTTCTCTCATTTTGCGCTTTGTGATTGATCACGTTGCACAAGTCAAGCGAGGGCTGATTCACCTTTGCACCCTTCTTATGAGCCCGGGTAGACCGAGCATATGGATGCGTAGGTGATGAATTTTCTTCCTGACCTCGAGTTCGTACAAGAACTTTACCTAAGTTGCTGATGGATGACTCATTAGATTGACCATGTCCAATTTCCACTATGGGTTGGACGCATGGTCAGTTCTGTACAACTTTTCGTCAGGGGCACGCATAGTTAGCGGTGCCTACTGACGGTCGATTGAATGAAAAATTGCTTGAGCTTGGCAAGCTTGCATTGCCCTGGGCTTCTTCGTCGTAGCATGCGCTGGAGCGTAGTATGAAGAGTCCAAGTTTACATCTTCGCCTTTCTCAGCATGGCGCATGGAGTCAGCGCTGCATAAGATTTGGTCGAAGACGAAACTTCTGTGGCTGTTTTGGCTGGATGCGGCCATCTTCTTGCTGCTGCCGAGCGGTGCCATATAGTCCTCCTTATGCAGCTTTTGATGTTGCCTCATGGAACGTGTCTTAGCTCTCGAACTCCTAACATCGTAGTTTTTTCCTCTCCCATAGCTCAAGTGTTGAGCACTTTCCTTGTCCGAAAAGATTGCTACATGGGAGGCGTTAGCTCGCGTGGACGCATAATGTGTGTTTTGTTATGCACTGATTCCGCAGAACCGATTTGTCCTCGTATTTGGTTTCGCAGAATCGATTTTCCTCACTGGGTGTGATATCGTACAAGTCTGGGGTTGCACTTGTACAAGGCAAGAACGTGTACATGTGTCAAATATCTTTTGTAAACAGTTCCACAACACAGCAGCAGATTATAAAATATATATTTTTATAGTAATACAATAATTCTTTTATTCATTCATTGCATCGAAGTACAATTTTTTCGGCACCAAAACAGAAATGCCTGAACGACTTACATAGCTTTGCATAAAAGAAAGACTAATCGGCTGAAATGAAATAATTTTCTTATTCCATACATTATGCCCCTTTATTACTTCTTGGAAACTTGAAAACAACTACTAGAAATCTTTGTAATACTATGGAAATATGAATAAGCTTGAAAAGACTGCAATGAAAGGTTTAATTCCCTTGAGCACCCCTGGTATCTCGGTCACCTAGTTTGCCCACAGAGACGTGGGTCAGTACTTAACTTGTACTGGTGAGCAAAACTGGCCCACTCACCTAAACCAATACTTCTTAATTAAGGCAGCAGTTAAATAGGAAATATTATAAATACAATATTTTAATAGGCAATAGTTTATAAGCAACAGTTCATACAGTAAAATATATATAATCTTCGCACATATGGAATCCTTACACCAGCCAATGGTCATTCCCGTATAATTTACATGATTGTTCTTACCGCCCCTACATAAGACATCTTAGTATGCAACTTATTCTCACTGTATTATTTGTGGTATAGCACCACGATGGACATGCCATATAGGACTTCGATGGGCGTGCGATGCGCCATTCAAAGCAGGTAGCAAGCCTCAATGAATATCTCATTTATACCCGGCGCTACCAAAGCGCTACTATTTTTCCCGAGCCGAACTATCCCCAGTGCCCCAAGTCCCGTTCGAGAAATTTTTTTACCTTGTGCACAAGTTGTCCATGACCATACAATACATCTATGACTATATGATAAGCATAAATAGTAGTGTGAGGTATTGAAACATTCAGAGAAATAATGCATATTTTCCTATTCTTATTTCAGCATACTTATTGATTTGATTTGATTGGTAGTCCATAGACTCCAATTTATCGCTAAGTTATGGCACCAAACAACGACACATTGATTATATCCTTCCCTGTGTTACATAATTGAACTTCCCTCTTATCAATGAAATTCCATTGATTTATAATGATGGTATAAAACTAGTGGCATTAGTGGCTTTATCGATCATTGGACTTAGCAAGGTTACAAGTGAACATTATTGGTTATTGTCATGAAGGAGTACAGAAGAAGGGACAGAACCGTTCACCAAATATAGAATATCGAGATAGAAAATATGCTTGTTCGCTCAGGCTCCGGTCACACGTCTATCTGCATTGGCACCATCATTTGGTTAGACTATAGTATTCATTTCTCTCAGAGTTCTCTAGAATAAATGCATATAATCGATGAAAATGGGATACATTATTAATCATCGAAAACTAATCACGAAAACGCATTCATCAAAACCAAGCATCAAAAATCCAAGAAAGCCAACCAAAACTCCAACGGAAGATATTGGACTTATTCTAACAGAAGCCGATCCATCAATTGGAAAGGTTCATTGCATTGTCTGTGATCAATTTTACCGAAAAGTTTTTTCATATCAATTTCGACCGAGTCAATCGAGCCACAAGCCTTATATAGTGCACCGCTAGGAGCGGAACACTACATAATATACCACTGGGAAAAAGTTTCGTCCTTGAAACTTAAAACAAAGGTTCTACCTCTAAGTTATCGAATAAGGAAGGGTACTGCTTCCGCATTTCTTCCTCAAGCTCCCATGTCGATTCCTCAACTGCATGATTCTGCCACAACACATGGACCAAAGCTACTAATCGATTTTGTAGGGTCTTCTCTTTCATGTCTAGAATTTGAACAGGTTCTTCCGAGTAAGATAGGTCGACACTCAGCTCAAGCTGATCTAAGTTCACTACGTGACTCGGTTCATGCACATATCTCCTTAGTTGGAAAACATGGAAGACATCGTGCACTTTCACGAAGGTAGGAGGTAGTGCAAGTCGATAAGCCACTTGTGCCACCCTATCTAGAATCTTGAAAGGTCCGACAAACTGTGGACTCAGCTTCCCTTTGACGCCGAACCTCATCACACCTCGTATAGGTGTCACCTTTAGGAACACATGATCACCCTCTATAAATTCCAAAGGTCGCCTATGTACATCCGCGTAGCTTTTCTGACTACTTTGAGCAACTCGAAGATTTTTTTGCACCATGCAAACTTTCTCGATGGATTTTCAATAAGTTTCGGTCCGAGTACTTATCGTTCACCAACTTTCTCCCAACATATCGGTGATCGACACTTGCATCCATACAGTTCTTCATACGGGTCTATCTGAATACTCGCTTGATAACTGTTGTTATAAGCGAACTCTACCAGCGATAGATACATATCCCAACTTGCCTTCAAATCTAGCACGCACAGTCGCGACATTTCTTCTAGGATTTGGTTTACTCTCTCGGTCTTTCCATTAATCTGCAGATGATACGCCAAGCTAAAATGCAACTTTTTTCCCATTGCTGCTTGAAGGCTTTTACAGAATCGAGACAAGAATCGTACATCCCTATCTGACACAATTGAGACTAGCACTCCATGTAATAGGACAATCTGATCTATGTAAAATTGACCCAAACGGTCAGTGCTCCATGTATTTTTTATTGCTATGAAATGAGCCAACTTGGTCAGTCTATCCACGATGACCCAAATTGCATTATTTTCCTTTGGCGTCCTTGGTAAGCCCACTATGAAATCCATTGAGATATCCTCCTACTTCAATTCTGAAATGGCGAGGTTCTGCAACTCTTCGCCGGGTCGCTAGTGTTCTACCTTCACACATTGAATCTAGACTTCGTGACACGAATAATGCCACATCTTTCTTTATGCTATGCCACCAAAATACTGTGCGCAGATCCTTGTACATTTTGGTGCTTCCTGGATGCAAGGTGTACTTAGCATAATGAGCCTCAGTCAGTATTTACTTCCTGAGTTCATCATCCTTAGGTACACATAATCTGCCCTTAAACCATAATGTTCCATTCTCGTGTTCCATGAAATCGGTTGCCTTTCCTGCTGAAATCAACTCGCGTATCTTCTGCAGGAATAGGTCATCCTTTTGTACGGATTTCATCTTTTCGATCAAGTTTGGTTCTAACTGCAATTGATCCAGATGTGCTCCATGTGTACGAACTTTATATTCGATGCCTATTTCTTCCAACTCTCGAAGTAACCTACTTGACAAAGATAATGATCCGATGAATTTCTAACTCAATGCATTTGCCACAACGTTTGCTTTTCCCGGCGTATAAGCAATCATCAAGTCATAATCCTTTATCAATTTTAGCCATCGTCGTTGCCTTAAGTTTAATTTCTTTTGCGTGAATATGTACTTAAGGCTTTTGTGATATTTGAAGATCTCGCAGGCTCTATAGAGATAGTGTCGCCATAATTTCAATGCGAACACAATTGTCGCAAGTTCCAAATCATGCGTCGGGTAATTATTTTTATGTTGTTTCAGCTGTCTTGAGGCATACGCAATTACTTTCCCACACTTCATAAGAATACATCCCAATTCGAGCCAAGATGCATCACTGTAGATCTGAAATCCCTTAGGTCCACCTGGAAGAGTAAGAATTGGAGCTGAGATGAGCCGCTGATCAGTTCCTAAAAACTGCTCTCATAGTCGTCTATCCATTTAAATACTACTCCCTTTTAGGTAAGGCAAGTCATAGGCAATGCAATCTTCACGAAGTTCTTTATGAATCTCCGATAGTAGCCAGCCAAGCCGAGGAAACTTCTGATCTCACTAGCCGATATAGGTTGTTTCCAGTCCACCGCTGCCTCTATCTTCTTCGGGTTAACTGATACACCATCTGCTGAAATAACATGCCCAAGAAAAGCCACACTGCTCATCCAGAACTCGCACTTGCTTAACTTCGCATATAATTGATATTCACGAAGTGTCTGTAGTACGATCCTTAAATGTTTAACGTGAGTTTCTCTATCTGTCGAGTAGATTAAGATATCATCGATGAACACGACGACGAACTTATCTAAGGAGGGTCGGAATACTCGATTCATCATATCCATGAAAGCCGCTGGAGCATTGGTCAAACCAAAAGGCATAACCAAAAACTCGTAGTATCCATATCTTGTACAAAAAGTCAACTTTGGAATATCCTCTGGTTTGATCTTCAACTGGTGATACCCTGAACGAAGATCAATCTTTGAAAATACTGTTGTGCCCTAAAGTTGGTCAAACAGATCATCAATTCTTGGCAACGGATACTTGTTCCGGACTGTCGCTTTGTTTAATTCTCGATAATCTATGCAAAGACGCATTGTGCCATCTTTCTTCTTTATAAACAATACTGGAGCTCCCCAAGGTGAAACACTGGGATGAATGTAGCCACGATCTAGTAACTCTTGTAGTTGTGACTTCAGTTCCTTCAATTCAGTAGGAGCCATCTGATATGGAGCTTTTGACATCGACCGTGTATCTAAAATGGTGTCAATACTAAACTCAATTTCTCGGTCTGGAGGCATTCTAGGTATCTCCTTTGGAAATACGTCGAGAAATTCTGCTATGACTTTGGTCTTTCTCGAGTCTGCGCTCTTTATCTGAGTGTCTCTTACAGAAGCAAGGTACCCTTCACACCCCGAATATAGCATACGTCTTACCATCATTGCCGATACCACCATCACAATTTTTGTCACGACCCGCACCCGATGTAAGGGTACTAGTCGGAAACAACGCCCAGCCTACGCCGTAGAATCGATGGTAGAACGCTGTCTAGATAATCTATCTAACAATATAATGAACCACCAATAATGATAGTATACTCAATCACAGAACTAAGATAGAAATGAGCACGAATCAGATAAAGAATAGAATAGTCACAATACAACTCATGAGTCTAAAATAATACATCAATGAGTCTGAAGAAGTACAGAAATAAGCTGGAGACAAATCCAGTACAAAAGAATACTATGAAGCTACAACTCCAGGGTCAACTGTCTCAGTTGGGATAAGTCCCTCTTGAGCCAGGGTCTCAGAATCTAAACCCACAACATCCTGGGGTCCAGAATAGGTAGGGTACCACTCCTCAGTGTCATCTGGAAAAATATATCCATTCATGAAAGGAGCAGAGTACAACTCTAACAGCAGTTCTCAATCAATGATAAAAACTATGTAATAGTAAATAGCTATGGATATAACAAGATGCAAATAGATATGAGAGATATATATACAATAAGGAAATACTGGAAATAAATACAATAAGGAACAATATGCCAATGAAACAAGAATACTAATTTTTAAGTGTGTGAGTACTAGCTTAACATGTGATCGGCTTGGGCAAGATGCAATGCGGCCTGGCTAATCATAAGTGCGGTGTATGATCAACACTATTCAGTAATCTGTACTTTATTCAATAGGGATATTGATCACATATCTATACTAATACTCCCCACCCCCGACTGGTATAATAGATCCAACCACGGTATGCTATGGCACTAGATTCCCCAAGAAGATAGCTAGTCTCCCCGAGAATCGGTGTCTGTACATGTACAAGATAACCAATAAAACAATACTTGCACCATATACACCATATACCAAGGAATAACATCTCATGACGAGATCCGGAAATACCAATCCGTGTAATCATAGTGTCAAGAGAACATGGATATCTACACTAGATACAATGAACATAGAGGATATCATAAATGAGAAACTATCAGAGAATGTACTCGCCTGAAGTCCAATGAACAGTCTCACAGATGTCTGACTCGGTGCCTCGAAGACCTAGATATGGAATACAACATCAATACAAGGTCCCGAAAAGAGAACAAGTCAAACTAGTCAACTTCTAGGTCAATAAGTCAATTCTAAGTCAACTAAAATCAACTATGGTCAACTATGGTCAAACCAAGGTCAACCTCACAAAACATATATATAATAATAATGTATAATAATATAGAATAATAAATTAAATAAATAGGAACCATGGTTTTGAACCAACTTGGTATCCACACAAAGTAATGTTTCAAGATACATAGATATATTATTTACCTTATACATAATATAATATATATAAACTAATATTATACAAATAACAATACTAGTATTATATCTCATAATAATCACATATATATATACGTATATATATATATATAATTATCATATATAAAATATAAATTAAAACTGCCTAACTGTCCCTGAAAACAGTGTGTTAAAACACTGATTTTCAATAAACAGGCTTTCAGTGACAGTTCCTACTGTCACTGAAAACACCGTCGCCTAAGCCGCTGTGCAACTGCACTGCTGTCACTTATTGGTGACAGTTCAACTGTCACAGAAAACCGTCGCTGTTGCTGTTTAAATTCCCGCCGCTGCTGCATTTTTTAATGACAGTGGCGGCTCTGTCATTAATAACCCGCCGCCACTGTTACAGCGGCTGCTGCTGTAACCGTTCTAATAATGACAGTTCCTACTGTCATTAATCCTACTGTCACTGAAAACAGTAAATATATATATAACTTATATATATATTAAAATATATATAAATCAATATAAATATATATATAAAACAAATAAATAAATAAATACTTATATATACATAATCCTATACATATAAATAAATATTAAAAGCTACAAAACACATTCCATGTACTAATGTACATATTTTAACATGGCTAGAAGCACACATAAAAATATATACATTAATATACAATTAATTACATAATAATTATAATTAATATAATTACTCATTTAAACACATAAATATATTTTATAAAACATTTATAGATAATTTATTTTATTAACATAAGTGGTAACATATATAAATGTATGTAAGAAAGCTACATATATATTTATACATTATATTAGCACACATAAAATTACATAGATCTATGCTACAATAAATACCATAATAAATACACTAAAATAAATATATAACATCTATATATATTTACTAATTATAATTCAAGAATTAAAGCATAAATAAATAGATCTACACATAAATACACACAAATGGAGAGTATCACACCGTATCCCACTAGATCTAGGATACGCATGCGACACGAGTCCAACACACAACCAATTGCACCCCGAAGGACACAAACAAGTCAAAAATATTATTTATGAACAAATCAAAGTGTCAAAAGTAGATCTATGTGTCCGTGTCAAAATACGACATGTACAAAGTCCCGTGTCGGAGGAAAATCCCCAAAACGACACGTATCACCAATTTGTTGGGATACGACCGACACGTACCCAATTGTGGACACGACACTAGCCCCAAACACATAAGCACATGTCCAATTGATCTATAGGATCAATTGACACACACAACAAAATGTCAATTCGGAATTCCCACAAATTGACACAAAAAGCACCATAACTTTCTCCATGGGTCTCCTATGAACACAAAACCAAGTCCTATGGGTAGTACATACATATGGGTTGATTTTACATGATTAAATCTCAGATTTAGAAGCTATTTTAATGGAAAAAACTGAATTATACCTATTGGGAGATGGATTCCCAATGAAACCTCCAATTGAGATGAAATTGCTTCCAAATTGTAGATCCTTGCTCCTCTTTGTAGATCCTTGCTTCCTCCTTCTAGATCCTTGCTTCTCAACTTTCTAATGGTGAATTGGGAAGGAATTGGAATAAATTTGGTAGGGAAATGGAATGGGAATGAAAGGAATTTGGTAGTGGGAAATTCTAGATCTAGATTTGAAATAAAAAAGAGAGGAGAGAGAAATTCCCCCCCTCTAATATAGGCCGGCCCCTACCTCTCTCTCAAGTAATTATGAAATGTCCAATGTACCCCTTGGGGCCTCTCATGAAGAAATAATTAAGGAAGGAAGCTTCTAGTCTAATGATTTAATTAATTTAATCCATCTCCTTTAACAATGGGCCTTCTAAATGGGCCAAGTCTAACTAATTAATTCATGTTGGTCCATGGGTCCAAACTAAACTAGTTGGGTCCACTAATATAAGTTCAAAATAATTAAATAACATCTAACAACAATTAAATAATACAACAATTAATTATTTACCATGCACAATATTTAATTAAATAGAAAATGACTAAAATACCCTTTCCTAAAAATGTGGTAGTGACAAGTCTACCCTCCTTAAAATAATTTCGTCCTCGAAATTCAAAGACGAAAACTACCCCCAGAAAATCACAGAACAGAACTAAAGAATCACAATTAACTAATGAACAGAACATAACTAGAAAATAACATACCTCAAGGTACAAACAAATATGGATAACGCTCTCGCATTTCATCCTCTCTCTCCCAGGTAGACTCCCCTGGAGAGTGATGCCTCCATGCGACGCGTAGCAAAGGAATAGTCTGGTTCCTCAGCACCTTCTCTCTCCGATCCAGAATCTCAACTGGCTGCTCTGGATAGCTAAGAGTAGGGCCCACCTCTATCTTCGAGTGATCCAATACATGACTAGGATCTGCCACGTATCATCTCAACTGTGACACATGAAACACGTTGTGCACTCCCTCCAATGCAGGTGGCAAGTCTAGTCTATAAGCAACTGTACCGACCCTCTCTAGAATAGTGAAAGGTCCGATGAATCGTGGACTAAGCTTTCTGCCTCCACCGAAGCGAATCGTGCCTCGTGTCGGAGAAATCCTCAGAAACACCAAACTACCCACCTATAACAAAACACCATCTTAAGAACTTAATCTATAACAAACAAGAACAAGCACAAACAAAAGCTAAACTATACCTCAAACTCCAAAGGTCTCCGATGGCTATCGGCCCAATGCCGCTGTCTGTCCTGCGCCACTCGAAGTCTGTCTCTGATCAACTGAACCTTCTTTGCTGCATCCACAACCATTTCTGGCCCAAGCAAAACTCTCTCTCCAACATCGTCCCAAGACAAAGGAGTACGACACCTCCGACCATATAGAGCTTCAAAAGGTGACATCTCTATACTGGCCTGGTAACTGTTGTTGTAAGCAAACTCTACCAAATGGAGATGGTCCTCCCAAAAACCCCCGAAATCTAGTACACAAGTGCGCAACATATCCTCGAGAGTCTGGATAGTCCTCTCTGACTGCCCATCTGTCTGGGGATGATATGCAGTACTGAACTTGAGCTGAGTGCCCAAACTCTCCTGCAAACTCCTCCAGAAATGAGAAGTAAAACGACTATCTCGATCTGAGACTATGCTGACGGGAACTCCATGTATCCTAACGATCTGCCTCACATACATCTCTGCCAGCTTCTCCGTAGACAAACCCACCTTGAAAGGAAAAAAGTGGACCGACTTGGTCAACCTATCAACAATGACCCAAATCGCGTCTTTCCCTCCTGGAGATCGTGGAAGTCCGGACACAAAATCCATAGTAATGTGTTCCCACTTCCACTCTGGAATGGGTAATGGCTGAAGTAAACCTCCTGGCCTCTGCCTCTCGGCTTTCACCTGCTGGCACACTAAGCATCTGGATACAAACTGTGCCACTTCCCTCTTCATGCCATACCACCACACACTCGCTCGCATATCCCGATACATCTTGTTAGCACCTGGATGTATGGAATACTGAGAGCGATGCGCTTCCTGCAACACCTCCTCTCGCAACTCCCAACTAGGCACACACAATCTAACTCCATGCCTCAAAGATCCATCCTCTGCAATAGTGAAATCATCCTCCAATCCTGCTCTCACCTGAGCTCTGATACTCCTCAGAGATACATCATCATACTGTGCTGCCTTGATCCTGTCCATCAAATCTGAGTGTATCTGCAACCCCCACATTTGCATAGCACACCCAGGAACAATCACCTCAATGCCCAAGCTCTCCAAGTCTTCCAACAAATATCGATCATGCGTCAAGAACATAGCTACCGGATACCTGCTCAAAGCATCGGCAACTACATTGGCTTTCCCAGGATGATATTGCAAAGAGATATCAAAATCCTTCATCAGTTCCAACCACCGACGCTGCCTCATGTTCAACTCCTTCTGCGTGAAAACGTACTTCAAGCTTTTGTGGTCTGTGAAGATCTCCACACGCTCTCCGTACAAATAATGTTTCCACAACTTCAGAGCGAATATGACAGCTGCCAACTCCAAATCATGGGTAGGATAGTTCTTTTCATGAGGACGCAATTGCCTGGATGCATAGGCAATCACTTTCCCATGCTGCTGAAGAACACAACCCAAACCCTTCCCCGATACATCACTATAAATAGTGAAACCTTCGGACCCTGATGGCAACGTCAAAATAGGAGCAAACGTCAATCTCTTCTTCAACTCCTCAAAAGCAACCTGGCAATCCTCTGTCCAAACAAACTCCACATCCTTCCTTGTGAGTCTGGTCATCGGCTCGGCAATCCTCGAAAAATCTTGCACAAACTTCCTGTAGTAGCCTGCCAATCCCAAGAAACTCCTGATCTCTGCTACCGAACTCGGAGTCTTCCAAGATTCCACTGCTGAAATCTTCTTCGGATCCACTGAAATACCATCACCAGTCACAACATGCCCCAAGAATTCCACCTTGTCCAAGAAAAACTCACACTTGGACAACTTCCCATACAGCTTCTCCTTCCTCAGCACATCCAACACAATCCTCAAATGCTCCTCATGCTCCTCCGGTGTCCTCGAGTATATGAGTATGTCGTCGATGAACACCACCACGAACTTGTCAAGGTACTGGTGGAACACCTTGTTCATCAAGTTCATAAATACCGCCGGTGCATTAGTCAAACCAAACGGCATCACCATAAACTCGTACTGACCATACCGAGTTCTAAAAGCAGTCTTCGGTATGTCCTCCGGCTTCACCTTCACCTGATGGTAGCCTGATCTCAAATCTATCTTAGAAAATACCTTGGCTCCACTCAACTGATCAAATAGATCATCAATCCGTGGCAAAGGATACTTATTCTTGATAGTGAAATTATTCAAAGCCCTGTAATCAATGCACATGCGCACCGATCCATCCTTCTTTGGTACAAACAATACCGGGGCTCCCCATGGTGAAGAACTCGATCTGATAAACCCCTTATCCTACAATTCATCCACCTACTTCTTCAACTCGACCAGCTCGCTATTGTTTACTCTATAGACATGCTGCGAAATTGGTTCTGCACCTGGCACCAAGTCTATAGAAAATTCAACATCTCGATCTGGCGGCAATCCTGGCAATTCCTCAGGAATACATCCAAGAATTCTGCTATCAACGGATGCGGCAACTCCTTGTCTTCCACCATAGCTCCACAAATAATGCCTTCGCCTTGCTCCGCATCTCCTCTAGCAAACTCGAACTCTGGCTCTCCTGGCGGACCAAACAAAACTCTACCTCCTCTACAATCTATGCTAGCATGGTGCCTACTCAACCAATCCATCCCGAGTACAATATCGTAGCTCAGAAGTGGCATTACAAGTAGACACGCACTCAACTCCCGGCCTCCCAGAGTAACTCTCCGATCCTTGCAAATATCATTAACCAGGATAATGCCTCCCCCGGTCATGATCTTGCAAGTCCTAAGCAAAGACTCAGCTACCAAACCATGCTTTAGAGCAAAAGAAACAGATACAAAACTATGGGAAGCACCACTATCAAACAAAGCTAAAGCTGGAATGGAATCAAGAAGAATAGAACCTGCTATGACATCTCCGGTGGGTTCCTCCTCTTTGACTGTCATAGAAAACGGTCGTCCCTGCCGAGCACCTCCCTGCTGATGCTGGACAAAACGCTGCTGCTGTGTCGGAAGCGGTCCCCTCGGTTGTGCTGCAGGTGGTCTCGTTTGTGCCCTCGGAGCTGGAGCTGCTCCCTGAACTGCACGACGAGGACACTCCCTCGATTGATGCCCTTCAGTACCATAATACAAACAAACTCCTAGCCTCCTCCTGCAAACTTCCCAGATGTGGCCGGGCTTCTTGCAGTAGTTGCATGGAGCTTGCTGTAACTGTCTCTGCTGCTGAGGTGCCTGGTGAAAAGGCGCTCTAGCTGGAGTCTGGTTCTGTTGTGGCTGCTGGAAAGGTCTGGACTGGAAATGAGGACGTTTGGCAGATACTGCACTGCCGTTGGCCCCCAGAAAAGAATCACGGTCTCTCTTGGTCTTCAAACCCAGATCCCGCTCAACCTTGTGTGCCTCCGCAAGTATCTCCGAGTATGTCTCATAAAAAGACGGAATGAGAATCTTCACTTCCCAGTTTAGACCCTCACGGAAACGAATAGCTCGAACCTCCGGCTCTCTCACCAAATACTTTGCAAATCGGCTCAACCTACCGAACTCCGCAGCGTATTCCTCCACAGACATGGTCCCCTGAATGATACTCTCAAATTGTCTCCCCAAGTCAAGCCTGTCTATCCGGGCGAAAAACTTCTTCTTGAAAAGGTCCTTGAATACCTCCCAAGATTGTCCTACGTCAACCAGAACTGGCTCATTCCTGAACCAAGTGCGAGCGACGTCGAACAGTTGAAGTCCTACCGCCTCAACCTTCAGATCTTCAGAAAGACGGGACACCCTCATAAGACGCTCAATGTCCTCGAGCCAATCATCAGCATAGACGATGCCCTCCGTCCCTTTGAAAACCCTAGGTTCCAGTTTCTTGAAGTCCTGAATGTTGCCTGGCCGAAGCTGAGCAACCTGAGGAACAACCTGCTGCTGGATCGGAACTCCTCTCTCAACTACAGCACGAGCAAGCTGATGAGCACTCTCGATGCCCTGCCGTAGAACGTCGGTCTGCCTCTGATGTGCCTCTGACTGAGCCCTCTGTGCCTCGAGCATCTCACGAAACAGTGTAAACATCTGTGACGCCTCTGCTGGCACAGGAGGTGGAGGTGGAAGCCCCTCAGATACAGCTGGCACAGTCCTCTGAGTAGGTGGTGGACCTCCGAAAGCAGCTGACACTCCAATCACCGGAGAAGTGACTGGTGCAGGCCCTCGGGATGTCGCAGACCTCTCAGAAACTGCTCTCCCCTGCTGTGATCTAGTCTTAGGCGGCATCTTGAGACAAAGCGAAAGAAAGAATCAATATGGCACAAGATGTAATATATCAAGGAAAGGACAGTTTAAGGGATCAAGTATCAATATCAAAGGAGAATAGTTGAATCAAAAGAATTTTCCTAGATGTGATTGAGTATCTCAGCCTATATCCTATATCCTATATCCTATCGCAGGCTCACAATAGTACAACTAAGTTGTCGCACTACCACGACATCACATACTTGTGAAGCTAGACCTGCATGGGCCACCACCAAAAACGTGTCATGACCCGCACCCGGTGTAAGGGTACTAGTCGGAAACAACGCCCAGCCTACGCCGCAGAATCGGCAGTAGAACGCTGTTTAGATAATCTATCTAACAATATAATGAACCACCAATAATGATAGTATACTCAATCACAGAACTAAGATAGAAATGAGCACGAATCAGATAAAGAATAGAATAGTCCCAATACAACTCATGAGTCTAAAATAATACATCAATGAGTCTGAAGAAGTACAGAAATAAGCTGGAGACAAATCCAGTACAAAAGAATACTATGAAGCTACAACTCCAGGGTCAACTGTCTCAGTTGGGATAAGTCCCTCTTGAGCCATGGTCTCAGAATCTAAACCCACAACATCCTGGGGTCCATAATAGGTAGGGTACCACTCCTCAGTGTCATCTGGAAAAATATATCCAGTCAGGAAAGGAGCAGAGTACAACTCTAACAGCAGTTCTCAATCAATGATAAAAACTACGTAATAGTAAATAGCTATGGATATAACAAGATGCAAATAGATATGAGAGATATATATACAATAAGGAAATATTGGAAATAAATACAATAAGGAACAATATGCCAATGAAACAAGAATACTAATGTCTAAGTGTGTGAGTACTAGCTTAACATGTGATCGGCTTGGGCAAGATGCAATGCGGCCTGGCTAATCATAAGTGCGGTGTATGATCAACACTATTCAGTAATCTGTACTTTATTCAATAGGGATATTGATCACATATCTATACTAATACTCCCCACCCCCGACTGGTATAATAGATCCAACCACGGTATGCTATGGCACTAGATTCCCCAAGAAGATAGCTAGTCTCCCCGAGAATCGGTGTCTGTACATGTACAAGATAACCAATGAAACAATACTTGCACCATATACACCATATACCAAGGAATAACATCTCATGACGAGATCCGGAAATACCAATCCGTGTAATCATAGTGTCAAGAGAACATGGATATCTACACTAGATACAATAAACATAGAGGATATCATAAATGAGAAACCATCAGAGAATGTACTCGCCTGAAGTCCAATGAACAGTCTCACAGATGTCTGACTCGGTGCCTCAAAGACCTAGATATGGAATACAACATCAATACAAGGTCCCGAAAAGAGAACAAGTCAAACTAGTCAAGTTCTAGGTCAATAAGTCAATTCTAAGTCAACTAAAATCAACTATGGTCAACTATGGTCAAACCAAGGTCAACCTCACAAAACATATATATAATAATAATGTATAATAATATAGAATAATAAATTAAACAAATAGGAACCATGGTTTTGAACCAACTTGGTATCCACACAAAGTAATGTTTCAAGATACATAGATATATTATTTACCTTATACATAATATAATATATATAAACTAATATTATACAAATAACAATACTAGTATTATATCTCATAATAATCACATATATATATACATATATATATATAATTATCATATATAAAATATAAATTAAAACTGCCTAACTGTCACTGAAAACAGTGTGTTAAAACACTGATTTTCAATAAACAGGCTTTCAGTGACAGTTCCTAGTGTCACTGAAAACACCGTCTCCTAAGCCGCTGTGCAACTGCACTGCTGTCACTTATTGGTGACAGTTCAACTGTCACAGAAAACCGTCGCTGCTGCTGTTTAAATTTCCGCCGCTGCTGCGTTTATTAATGACAGTGGCGGCTCTGTCATTAATAACCCGCCGCCACTGTTACAGCGGCTGCTGCTGTAGCCGTTCTAATAATGACAGTTCCTACTGTCATTAATCCTACTGTCACTGAAAATAGTAAATATATATATAACTTATATATATATTAAAATATATATAAATCAATATAAATATATATATAAAACAAATAAATAAATAAATACTTATATATACATAATCCTATACATATAAATAAATATTAAAAGCTACAAAACACATTCCATGTACTAATGTACATATTTTAACATGGCTAGAAGCACAAATAAAAATATATACATTAATATACAATTAATTACATAATAATTATAATTAATATAATTAATCATTTAAACACATAAATATATTTTATAAAATATTTATAGATAATTTATTTTATTAACATAAGTGGTAACATATATAAATGCATGTAAGAAAGCTACATATATATTTATACATTATATTAGCACACATAAAATTACATAGATCTATGCTACAATAAATACCATAATAAATACACTAAAATAAATATATAACATCTATATATATTTACTAATTATAATTCAAGAATTAAAGCATAAATAAATAGATCTACACATAAATACACACAAATGGAGAGTATCACACCGTATCCCACTAGATCTAGGATACGCATGCGACACGAGTCCAACACACAACCAATTGCACCCCGAAGGACACAAACAAGTCACAAATATTATTTATGAACAAATCAAAGTGTCAAAAGTAGATCTATGTGTCCGTGTCAAAATACGACATGTACAAAGTCCCGTGTCGGAGAAAAATCTCCAAAACGACACGTATCACCAATTTGTTGGGATACGACCGACACGTACCCAATTGTGGACACGACACTAGCCCCAAACACATAAGCACATGTCCAATTGATCTATAGGATCAATTGACACACACAACAAAATGTCAATTCGGAATTCCCATAAAATTGACATAAAAAGCACCATAACTTTCTCCATGGGTCTCCTATGAACACAAAACCAAGTCCTATGGGTAGTACATACATATGGGTTGATTTTACATGATTAAATCTCAGATTTAGAAGCTATTTTAATGGGAAAAACTGAATTATACCTATTGGGAGATGGATTCCCAATGAAACCTCCAATTGAGATAAAATTGCTTCCAAATTGTAGATCCTTGCTCCTCTTTGTAGATCATTGCTTCCTCCTTCTAGATCCTTGCTTCTCAACTTTCTAATGGTGAATTGGAAAGGATTTGGAATAAATTTGGTAGGGAAATGGAATGGAAATGAAAGAAATTTGGTAGTGGGAAATTCTAGATCTAGATTTGAAATAAAAAAGAGAGGAGAGAGAAATTCCCCCCCTCTAATATAGGCCGGCCCCTACCTCTCTCTCAAGTAATTATGAAATGTCCAATGTACCCCTTGGGGCCTCTCATGAAGAAATAATTAAGGAAGGAAGCTTCTAGTCTAATGATTTAATTAATTTAATCCATCTCCTTTAACAATGGGCCTTCTAAATGGGCCAAGTCTAACTAATTAATTTATGTTGATCCATGGGTCCAAACTAAACTAGTTGGGTCCACTAATATAAGTCCAAAATAATTAAATAACATCTAAAAACAATTAAATAATATAACAATTAATTATTTACCATGCACAATATTTAATTAAATAGGAAATGACTAAAATACCCCTTCCTAAAAATGTGGTAGTGACAGTTTTAGCCGCCGGACTACACGAATAAGAGAACTCTGCCTCGCCAGGAATGCGAAACACAACTCTTTTCTCCGCACAGTAAATTATCGTATTGCACGCTCCGAGCCAATCCATGCCTAAGATAATGTCATCATCGGCAATATCCAGGACTATTGAATCCAAGGATACGTACTTTCCTCCAATGCAAATGTAACCATCCTTGCAAATTAAACTTACAGGAAAATCTATTTTAGACGGAGTATGACACTAAGATTCATATCTAATGGTGTCTTATAAAATTTATGTTCATTAGCAAATGCAGATAATATAAAGCTATGTGTAGCACCAGAGTCAAATAGTACAAGAGCAGGTATTTATCTATAACGCAATATACCTGTTATGACAGTGTTTGAGGCAAGCACTTCTTCTTAAGTTAGTGCAAACACTCTACCCTGTCCTCCTGGTCAAGGGTTCTGAGCATTCACAACTGCCGCCTGTGGAGCTCGTGGCACTTGTCCACGATTCTGATTATACTGTTGATCACGATTCTGATTGCGATATTGATCCTGATTCTGATTTCTTCCCCCACTATTATACCATGCTGCCTTGTGATCCAAACTGCCACACTTAAAATATCCATCCCGACACTCGTCTTGATGCTGTCCAATCCACTTGCACATGTTATTGTACGGTCGCTGATAGGGTCCCCTGTTGTCATTTATTTTTTGACGCTTGGAAGCATCAGACCCTCTTGCTGCCATGGGTCATTTGTAGTTGTTCCCACGGTTGTGCTATGTCCCCCCTCGAGGATGAAATTTCTCCATCTTGAGAGTCGCTTCATAGGCTTCCCGGTACGTCACACACTTTCGGTTAAGAACATTACGCTGTAAGCCCTCATTCAGACTTCAATGAATCATGGTCGTTTTGTCTCATCGTTCAATATCATGTATCCGACAAACTTGGATCACTTTAAGAACTTTGCTTCATAGTCACTGAAGGACATATTGCCCTGCTTGAGCGCTATGAACTCTTTTTCCTTCCTGTGATGGACAACTGGTGGAATGAACTATACGATGAATGCCTGCTTAAATGTCTCCCAAGAGACTTTGGCTTCTTGGTTGGCACCACATAATGCTTGTCTTTTCGACTCCCACCAGTCTTCTACTTTGAGATATAGCTACACAGCCGTACAATCCACTCTTTTGGTGCCTTGAACATCCAACATACGAAAGATGCCCTCTAAAGTCTTTAAAAAGCCCATTACTTCCTCTGGTTCTGCCTTACTATTGAACTCAGGCGGATTGCAGCTTTCAAATTTAGAAAACTTAAATGTCGATCTCCTTCTTGGAGGCTGTTCCGTCTCCTCTTCTTCTACTACCACTTTCTCTTTTGCGGCAGCCACTTAGGTCTCATTGTTATTCTCAGTTAATATAGCCACCAGTTGAGACAAGTTATCAACGTGCTACTGTTGCGCATCGAATCACGCTTGAAACTGGTTGGTAAGCTGCGCTTAAATCTCATGATGATGTGCCTCAATTATCTTGTGATGTGCATCGCTCTGCTTCCTCTGCGCCTCTAATATTTTTATTACTTTTTCCATTAGGTCAGACGATGATGTCGCCTTGGTGCTATCACCCTTAGTCATCTGCAAAAGAAATAATTTCCATTAGCACTCATAAAATATTTATGGGCTTATTGTATGGAATATTATTTCATGCAACACTATCGAAAAGCAAATCATCTGAGAAAATCGTCCTCGCATTATTTCATGCAGCACTATCGAAAGCACTATTGAAAACTTTCACTTGAAAACCAATTTTTGAAATTCGAGAAAATTTAAACCGTGCTCTGATACCAACTTGTCATGCCCCGGTTCTGCAGAACCGATTCGTCCTTACATTCGGTTCTGCAGAACCGATCGTCCTCGCTAGGCCTGATGTCGTACAAGTATGGGGTTGCACTTGTACAAGGCAAGAATGTGCACATGTGTCAAATATCTTTTGTAAACAGTGCCACAACACAACAACATATTATAAAACATAAATTTGTATAGGAAGAAGCTTTGCATAATTCTTTTGTTTATTCATTGCAATGAAGTATAATTTTCTCAGCACTGAAATGGAAATGCCTGAACGACTTACATAGCTTTGCATAAAAGAAAAATTGATAGGCTGACATAAAATAATGTTCTTATCCCATACATTATGCCCCTTTATTACTTCTTGGAAACTTGAAAATAGCTACTAAAATTTTTTTTAAATAGGAAGAAGCTTGAAAAGACTGCAACAAAAGCTTTAATTCCCTTGAGCGCCCCGGGTATCTCGGTCACCTGGTTTGCCCACACGTGGGTCAGTACTTAACTTGTACTGGTGAGCAAAACTAGCCCACTTACCTAACCAACGCTTCTTAATTAAGACAACAGTTAAATAGGCAACATTATAAATGCAATATTTCAATAGGCAACAGTTTATAAGCAATAGTTCATACAGTAAAATATATATAAGCTTCACACATATGGAATCCTTACCCCGGCCAATAGTCGTTCCCGTATAATTTACAAGATTATTCTTACCGCCCCTACATAAGACATCATTAGTATGCAACTCATTCTCACTAGGTCATTTGTGGTGTAGCACCACGATGGACATGCCATATAGGACTTCGATGGACATGCGATGTGACATTCAAAGTAGGTAGCAAGCCTCAATGAGTGTCTCATTTATACCCGGCGCTACCAAAGTGCTACTATTTCTTCTGGGCCGAACGGTCCCCATTACCCTAGGTCTCATTCAAGAAAATTTACTACCTTATGCATAAGTTATCCATGACCATATAATGCATCTACGACTATACGATAAGCATAAATAGTAGTATAAGGTATTAAAACATTTAGAGCAATAATGCATATTTCTCCATTCTTATTTCAGCATACTTATTTATTTGATCGATTGGTAGTCCGTAGACTCCAATTTACCGCTAAGTCATGGCACCAAACCATGACACATTGATTATATCAGTCCCTGTGTTACATAATTAAACTTCCCTCTTATCAATGCAATTCTATTTATTTATAATAATGATATAAAACTTGTGGCATTAGTGGCTTTATCGATCATTGGACTTAGCAAGGTTACAAGAGAACATTATTGATTATTATCATGAAGGAGTAGAGAAAAAGGGACATAATCGCTCACCAAATAGAGAATGTTGAGAGAGAAAAGACGCTTGTTCGCTCAGGCTCCGGTCAAGCGTCTATCTGCATTGGCACCAATATTTGGTTAGACTACCTTCTTCATTTCTCTCATAGTTCTCGTGAACGAATGCATGTAATTGATAAAAATGGGATAAATAATCAATTATCGAAAACCAATCACGAAAATGCATTCATCAAAACTAAGTAACAAAAATCCAAGAAAGCCAACCAAAACTCCAACGAAAGCTATTGGATTCATTCTAAAAGAAGCCGATCCATCAATTAGAAAAGTTTATTGTATTATTCGTGATCGATTACACCGTAAAGTTTCCCCATACTCAATTTTGACTGAGTCAATTGAGCCATAAGCCTTATATAGTGCACCGCTAGGAGCGGGATACTACACGTTTGCTGCAGTAGGAAAATAGACGGGGAGCACACGCTCCGCAGTTGGGTGAGGCGCAGCGGCCTTTGCAACCCATGCCCTGCGAGTCTTCAAGTGCTGAGCCCTTTTCATATCAAACGAGGCTGCCGCATGAGAGGCATCATCTCGCATGGACGCATATTTGCGTTCCCTGCATCAGAGATAGAGACGGGGAGCGCATGCTCCGCAGTTGGGTAAGGCACGGTGGCCTTTGCAACCCATGTCCTGCGGGTCTTCCTAGGATTCTTCATCCTTAGAGAAGCGTCGCCCTCAGAAAGCATTTTCTTATAGGCTTGCTGGTCGAAGCATACAACCAGCATCCTCTGGGTCGAACCCAGCTTCGACGTATCGAACTGCGTCTCGACCTTCTCATCCGAGGAGAAAGAAGTCCCCAATAGAGTCGCTACCTTATTTTCCATGGTTGTAAGTTTGGGAAAACTTTCGTTTAATAACAAACAAAAATATACAAAAAAATCCTAGATAGAAAATCTAAGTACAATATTTTTTATCTAGGTAATGTGACGATGGAGATCTATTACTACAACGACTCTTTTACTTTATTGATGGTCCAACGAGTGAATGAGGGATGCCCTCTTCTCTTCTCTCTCTCTCTTGAGCTTGTGTGCACGTAGGTAGCTCACCTGGGAGGGTATGGTCTCTGAAGCAGAAAAAATCCTGCCTATGGAACGTCCAAGTTGCACCTATTTATAGCCATCATATTGGTAGGCTATAGGTGCCGTATATGCTTATGTTTGGTGGCCGCATGGGCTCCTTCAATAGAATATGGTTGCAACTGTAGGCGCATGTTATGGGCAGGTTGCCATATTTTCTTCATCCTTAATAGGATGTAGTTAGGATTTACTGTTGCTGAGGATCTGGGCGATTCTCGCCTTTTGTTTGCCTGACTTGTTCAGCTTGACATGTGGCCCGCGTTTAGTCGGAGAGAATCACGTCAGTCGCAACTGAAATATTATCTCAGGGAACCCTGCCACGTTAGACACAGGGAGTCTGGGACTCTTGGAGTCTAGAACACATAGGGCCAGAGACGCATCAAAAGCATGGAGTCCGGAACGCATGGGGCCAGAGTCGCATGGAACGCATAGAGTCTGGGATACATGGGGACAGAGTCGCATGGAACGCATAGAGTCTGGGATATGTGGTGTTAGAGAGCATGGAACGCATGAATTCTTGGACGCATGTGGTCTCATACACATTGCGCTACACGCTTGTCAAAAGTCATTATTAGTCTGACAAGAGCTTCTTGTCGCTTAGTGTGCTCACATATTTTGAGGCGTCCAGAAAATCCTTGGCCGTATGGTCATTCTGATCTCTTCTCAGTCAACTTTGGGGTACGTGTTTGTTGAGCTCATGGGTCCATATTTTCTATGCTTCTACAGATACTTCTTCTGTCAATTGCTTCCGAGAAGCCTAGTGATAAATCCGATGAGAATTGAAATTTCGTACATATACAAGTGTGTAGGTATATGAGGCAGTTCACGGACAAGAATATGTATAATCGCATTGCCAATATTGAGCACACCAGAACATTGTGGAAGAAGCTGGAATCTTTGTAAGCCAAGAAGATCGGGATAAACAAATTATTCCTGATCTGGCAAATGATGGATCTTAGGTACAAGGATGGTTCATCCATTACTGATTACTTGAGTGAGTTTTAGGGCATGGTTGACCAGTTATCCTCTATGAAAGTAGTTCAACAATGAGGTACATGATATTTGGTTACTATGCACATTGCTAGACTCGTAGGAGACCGTACGAGTGTTCATTAGCTCTTGTACTCCAAAAGGCTTGGTTAGTCTTCTCCAAGGGGCAAAGTTTTAAATGAAGAGATGTGGAGAAAGTCTCAATGCATTTTATCCATATCTCATTCAGAGCCACTTATTTTAGAGAACCGAGGTAGGATTAAAAATAAGAGTCTTGGTAGTAGCAGAGACAAGAGCAGAGGTAAAATTGGTACGAGGACTCCGAGTGTTACCATTGTAGCAAGAAGACCACATCAAGCAAAACTGTTTTGCTTAGAAAAGAAAAAAGAAGGGAGACAAGGGAAAGCAGAGTGAAAACACAACAACGACCGTCTTAACACATGGAGGTGATGTCATATTATGGGTGATGAGGTGATCATAAACTCGCTTGTGATGACAATTCTTGGCTTGTGGACTAGGGCTTCGGTGTACGTATCTCATAACATGGCACGATTTACAACATACCCAACGAGAGACTCTGGAATATTGAAGATGAACGACGAGAATGTGCCAAAGGTTGTAGCTATAGAAGTTGCATTTAAATAAAAATAGGGGAGCAACACTTGTATTCAAAGGTGTTCTTGTGTCTCAAATATCCGTTTTAACCTAGTATCGGTTGAAAGGTTGGATGAGAGGAATATTTAAAGCCATTTTTAAACTATCAATAGAAGCTTTGCAAAGGTTCGTTGGTGATTGCCAAAGGAAGCAAGAAGTTCGATCTCTACTATATAGAAGGGAGCAAACAAAGGGCACAGAAGGTGAACACAGTCAGCGATGCGTCTACCGAGTTATGGCACATTCAGCTTATCCATTTCAGCGAGAAAGGAATTATCTACTTGTTGAACAAAATAATAATTTTGGGACTAAAGCCTATAAAATTGGAGAGATTCACTCATTGCATGGCTGAAAAGTAAAATAGTGTATCTTTCCAAAGTCACCCAGCTTTAAGGAAGCCGATGTAGCTCAAGTTGATTCACTCGAACGTCTGCGATCCAATAAAAATAAAATTAATTAGTGGTGCTTCTTATTTCATAACTTTATATATGACTGTACCAGAAAAGTTTGGGTATATGCTATAAAGATCAAGGATCATGTGCTGCCTACTTTCAAGGAGTTTTAGGCCTCCATTGAAAGGGAGATAGACAAGAAGTTAAAGTGTGTCCAATCCAACAATTACAGTGAATACATTGGTCCCTTTGATGTTTATTACAAAGAGTAAGGGATTAGACACCAAAAGACTCTACCAAAGATGCCTCAGCTCAATGGCATAATGGAGCAATGAACAAGACATTGACGGAGAGGGTACGATATTTGCTATCATAGCCAAACTTATCGGACAGTTATAGGGGTAAGGCTCTTAATATTGCTTCTTATGTTATTAATTTGTCTCATAGTACTCCTCTGCAGGGTGATGTGCCTGATAAAGTATGTGTAAAATCCCCTAATTTTAAATTTTAATTATAATTTTAAATATTATATTTATTCATTTAATTATTGAATTTCTTTAGATTATTTCTTAGTTAATTAGAAAAAAAAATTTATTGATTTAATTAGTTATATAAATACCCATTTAGAATTATTTCATAAAACTATTTTTATTTTTGGAGTCTTGTTAAAGGGTGATAGATTTTCTAGAATTTATTTTGTGTGCAAATATTCTTTTTGGATTTTTTATAACCTCATCTATATATGTAAATAAATATATAGTTATTAAAGAGAAAAGAAAATAAAGAAAAAAAAACCTAAACTCCTAAACCAACCCTACTCCTAAACCAACCAACTCCAAAACCTACCCACACCCGACCCCTTCAGACCCTGAACCCATACTCCCTCACCTACCAATTTCTCTCTCTATATATATATATATATATATATATATATGTAGATAAGAAACCATCAAACCCTTACCCTAATCTCTCCTCCTTCCCTGTGGCCGTCGTAGACCTCAACGCCGACCCCCCTGACGCCGGCGACCGCCGCCCAGGACAACAACAACCGCCGATCAGCCGGCCGCGCGCGCCGCACACCAACAGCAGCGACCCCTACTTTAAGGTCCAATATCTCTCTCATCTCTCATCCTTTTCTCGAGCAGTTTCTTTGTATACATTCACAACCTAACCCTCTAGGATTCTCTCTAAGCGGGAAGAGTTTTCGTGCCCTGGATTGGTCAAAAAATCGACCGGAAGTCGGCCGAAAAACTGACCAAGAGCAGTCCAAAAATTCGACCCAAACCCCCATGTTCATGCCCACCAACCCATTAAATAGTTTCAAAATCTAATTAAAATGTTTTCTTCTCAATATAACCAAAAATGTTACTGTTCTTTTAGTTTTTATTAGTTTCTTTTATTTGTTAAATTATTCGGTCTCCAAAATGACCAAAAACTTGGTATTTCAAATCTAAAATTTTATGATACAGAGTGTCTCCTGCCAAACGGGATCGCCTCATCGTGTACCAATTATACTGAAAGGTGCGTATGGTATGTACTGACGTGTGGGCTTTCACGGAAGTTGATTCGGACGTGTATGCGCGTCGGAATCAACCTGTATCTGTAAAAAGTTTTCGTATTGTGACTTTTGCAAACAACCACCCTACTTTGTGTACGCTCGTCGGAATGCAAAAAAACTTCCGCCATTGGATTCATGGTATCACGCTGGTCCTGTGACCCAAGTTTCACGCAATTCCAAGATAGTTGAACCAACTACCTATTCGCGGGCCCCACGGTTTGACTTGAAGGACGACTTTGTGATCGGCTCACCGGAATCCAAAATTGGACATAACGTTGAGTTCGCATCATCATTTAGGATTTGTTTGACCTATAATTTATCCGATTTAGAGACCTTTACCCCTGGCACATATTTTAGTGCAAAGTAGGCCACACATGGACCCCGCTTTGACCCAAAATTATCATTTTGCCCCTGTATCCAAATTAGACGAAAGGGTAGTATTTTCTAGCTATCTCGCTGATTTTGGGAACTTTGATGATAATTATTTCAGTATCCGGAGACGTTCATTCAGAGACCATAGTTTTTGATCCCTTGTGCTTGACGCCTGGACGTTTATATTACGCAGCTTTTCTGTCAAGTAAGTATACCTTGACATTGTACTGTGATTTACATTGCATATGGTGCATGCATTTTATTTTTGTTATTTAGTTCATACTGCTATATAAACTGCGCGTCAAAGAATAACTTGGGTGCAACGACGGTGGCGTCGTATTTTGTATTTAATATATATTATGCATGTTGACCTAGTTTTATAAGACCACCCCATTATCATGAGGTATTCTTATGTTTCATTGGCTGTGACACAGTTGTTACACGAGTGTGACTCTTATGTAGGACACGAACTTGCATATTCGGCTGTCCACCGGTGCGTATAGGATGTGCGATTGATAGGGATAACTGCTGATAAAATTGCATGATTAGAAGCCTTGGCAGTCATTAGAGATGTTATCGTGTCATGGATATAGCATGAATAGAGCATGGGGTAGGAAGAACAAAAAGTAAGGCGTTTGGGCTCCTTTGCACTTTTCCTTATGTAACCCGTACGCTCCACCGAAGATGCGTGGTCAGATGACCCTTATATTATATATCTACAGGCAGCCTCTGACGTTCAAAAGATGTCATGCTTTTTAGGCCCCTGATTCTCATAGAGAATCATGCCAATCTCATTTTAGCCAGATAGCCCACATGTTGGAAAGTTGTTCTCAAAGTGCATTCACATAGAGAATTAGGCGACCCTTGGATATTTACTTTTAGTACTTTATTGGCATGCTTCTATGTATCTTGTTACATCCCTCTGAGGACCAGGTCTCTTTCCAGGTGTAGACGAGTAGGACTATCCATAGGAGTACGGACCCGGACCTGACGCTTCATACCAGATTGAGGAGGTCTTACTTTCGGAGTACCCCTGATTCTTCGCAGCTGATGGATATTTTAGTTGCTAGATATTTATCTTATATTAGAGTTTGATCTCTTCTCTCATTTAGTTTTTAGTATAGTCGATTGGCAGTGGATTTGTTTCCACCCGACTATCATTCTTTGATACTTCATATCTGAGATTTAGTTATTTATTTCCTATTACTTTATTTATGCTGTGAATGAGATATAGATTGCGTATGACTTGTGTCAACAGTATATTACCACTTGTGGACTTGATATTCATATACAACGTACGTATGTGTTATGATCTTCCAACGCATTGGAGTTGTCGTATACATACATCTGGCATGTTACGTATTCCTAGTCCTAAGTATTTTGGGACTGGAGCGTGACATGTTTTAGTGGTGGCCCATGCAGGTCCCGAATATATTGTCTAGGTTACATTACTGTACTGAACAACCCTACGTATAAGAATAGAGTATAGGATCTCATCCACGCTTGACTATAACTCATCTTCCCTTTCAACTTTCCTATTTAAATGCTTGCATCTTGCTTGATTCTTGTACTCCTTCTAATCTTTTCGTTCACCTCTTGCAGAGAGATGGATTTGCGTAGTGGATGTATCGCCACCGGGGGCGACACACCTCCAGGGGTCAACGGCCAAACTAGAGGAGAGGCCTCAACGACTCTTAGACTTCTAGGGCCGGATGGACAGACTCACAATCTGGTTCCACCTGATCCATTCACTGTGCCTAATGGGAATTTTCCAGTTGTATTAGCACCGCAGGATGGCCAGACACAGCTGTTCCAACTCTTCCAAATGATAATGCAGGAATAGAGACAGTAGGCAGCCACACAGGCTGTAGAGCAGAGGCAGCAAGCGATGGAGCAGAGGCAAGAATTTCTGGCAACACTTGAGAGGATGGCTATACTAGCACCTGCACCAGCTCAGGCACTAGTTCTAGTACCGCAAGCTCGAGTTGGTTCAGTCAAGGACTTTGTACAGATGGGCCCCAAGCCGTATAAAGGCATTGAGAGTCCAGAGGAGACCACAAACTGGATTACTAACACCAAGAAGTTGTTAGAAGCATCACAGTTGCCTACAGATCTATGGATAACAGGCGTAAGGACCCAGCTAGAGGGTAACGCTCATCACTGGTGGGAATCGATGGAGCGTCAGTTGGGTACGCGTCAGACATCGGAACAGTTCTTGGAGTGCTTTGAGAGAAAGTACTTCCCGGCCATCGTAAGGGATGTATTGTACGATTAGTTCCTCCATCTAGAGCAGGGGAACAAGACAGTCGACGAGTATGATACAAAGTTTAGCCGTCTCAGTAAATATGGCGCTGCCCTAATACCTAATGACTTGGAGAAGGCTAAGAGATTTTACCGCAGGCTGACTCAGGAGCTCCAGCACTACACTAGCTCACAGTCCCCGATCTCTTATGCCGAGTTATTGACAGAGGCTAGGCTACAAGACGCCATCAGTAAGGGAAAGGAAAGTCAACCGAAGGCCCAACAGGGACCAGCAAGGACACAACAATGAGGGCCCATCAGACGTCCTTTGGCACATCAACAGAAGCACAGAGCATAACTGTACCAGATTTTGGAGAAGCCCCACTGCAGTTATTATGGGAAGCGCGGGCGCATTATGAGAGACTATCGGCTTCGCTTAGGGCAGTGTATGAGGTGTGGTTCCAGACAACATATGTCCAGAGACTGTCCAGTACAGCAGGCATTGACGCTTATACCTCTAATACGGAGGCCAGCACTTCCAGCACCGAAGCCAGCTCAGCAGATGACTAGACCAGGAGGAGGAGCACCTCGACCCCCAGTAACCGGAGGATTTCAACAAGGACCACCGCTACCTACTCAGGAGGACCAGTTCGCGAGGCCCAGACATGCACTACCACAAAGAACTGGACAGACTTTTGCACTAGAAGTGGATGACATGGAACATGAGATTGATGTTATAACAGGTATTACTCATGTTTCTACTTTTCCTGCTGTGACATTATTTGATACGGGAGCCACACACTCGTTCATATCTTCTATTTTGTTGTCAAGAACAATATTGCCACTACACTATTGCCTAGTTGTGTTAGAATTCTCACCGGGGGAGGAGTTGTATCTGTTAGTCGGGTTTGTAGATCTTGTCATGTAGTGATTCATGGAGAGAGATGAATGCCCGACTCTTAGTCTTTCCTATGCCAAACTTTGATATTGTACTTGGGATGGACTGGCTAAGCAAGTACCATGCTTTCTTCGACTGCTATGGAGAAAGTATTCTTATTAAGGTACTAGGCCAACCGGAACTCAAGTTTGCACGGGGATCCACAGAAGTTCTTAATGGTGTTTAGCTTGCAATGGACAACATTATTTATCATCCTATCATTTCAGAGTTCCAAGACGTCTTTCCAGAGGAACTGTCAGGACTACCTCCGGACAGAGACGTGGAATTCTCGATTAAGTTGACCCCGGGAGCAGCGCCCATAGCGTCGCATGTTTATAGGTTAGAAAAGAAGGAGATGGATGAGCTGAAAGCAAAGTTGGAAGAATTAGAAGAGAAAGGCTTGATTCGGCCAAGTGCATCACCCTGGGGAGCACCAGTGTTGTTTGTACCAAAGAATGATGAGTCAGTGCATATGTGCATCGACTATAGAGCCTTGAATGCGGTGACTGTGAAGAATAAATATCCATTGCCATGCATTGATGACTTATTTGATCCTTTTAGTGGAGCCAAGGTATTCTCGAAGATAGACTTGAGATCGAGATATCACCAGGTGAAGGTGCGAAAGCAGGACATTACGAAGACCGCATTCAGGATAAGATATGGACACTACGAGTTTCTGGTCATGCCATTTGGATTGACCAATGCTCCAGCTGTCTTTATGGACTTAATGAATCGAGTCTTCCATCAGTATTTGGACCAGTTCATGGTCGTCTTCATAGATGATATACTTGTCTATTCGAAGAGCCACGAGGAGCATGAGAAACACATGCGGATTGTCCTAGACACCTTGAGTGGAGAGAAGTTATATACGAAGCTCAGTAAATGTGAGTTCTTCTTGGACATGGTCTCATTTATTGGGCATGTCGTCACGGGAGATGGTATTTCTATTGATCCAGAGAAAATCTCGGCAGTTGAGACATGGCCCATTCCTAAATCAGCACGAGAGGTGAGGAGTTTCCTTGGACTTGTGGGATATTACTAACGGTTCATGGAGAACTTCTCAAGGATAGCAGCACCTATAACTCGGTTGACATGCAAGGACCAAGAGTTCATATGGACCGGCGAGTGTCAAGCCACTTTTGATGAGTTGAAGAAGTGACTGACTACAGCTCCAGTATTGACTAATCCATCAGGAACAGGAGGTTATGTGATTTATAATGACGCATCGGAAAAGGGCTTGGGATGCGTATTGTTGCAGCATAGCAAGGTGATTGCCTATGCATCTAGACAGTTATGAGTACATGAGAAAAATTATCCAACTCATGACTTGGAGCTTACAGCCATTGTTTTTGCTCTGAAGCTATGGAGATATTACCTATATGGGGAACGAGTGAAGATCTATACCAACCACAAAATTCTCAAGTATGTCTTCATGCAGAAGGAGCTGAATATGAGGCAACATCGGTGGCTTGAGTTAATGAAGGACTTCGAGATAGAGCTACATTATCACCCAGGAAAAGCTAACGTAGTAGCAGACGCGTTAAGTAGAAAGCCTGCAGCATACTTCTTGACGCATAGTGGGAGTTACTGGAGGACTTGCAAGAGCTTGGCATAGAAGTTTTATTATCCGGAGCAGACGGGACACTAGCCAACATGCAAGTACAGTCATCACTAGTAGAGAGGATCAAGGCAGGTTTTTCTACGGATGTTAGATTCAGGAGGTTAAAAGAGAGAACAGAGGCTGGAGAGTAGACGGGATTGCGCATTCATGGTGACGGGATATTATGATGTGGTGATCGTCTATATGTTCCCAATGGAGAGATTCGACAGGAGTTGATGCCAGAAGCTCATAGTTTGATATATTCTATTTATCCTGGAGGCACCAAGATATACCGTGACTTGCGACAGCACTTTTGGTGGCATGGGATGAAAAGGGAGATAGCTCGCTTTGTGGCCAAATGTCTAGTATGTCAGCAGGTAAAGGCTCAATATCAGACAACAGCAGGGCTACTACAACCACTTTCGATTCCTGAGTGGAGGTGGGAGCACATCACTATGGACTTCGTCACGGGCTTCCCGATGAGTCCAAGTGGGCGAGATATTGTTTGGGTAATAGTGGATCGACTCACCAAGTCCGCATATTTTTTTGCCTTTTAGAGTTGGCCAGTCTATAGAAGCTTTGGCTGACTTATACATGAGGCAGATTGTGAGGTTCCACGGCATCCCGCTCAGCATTGGGTCAGACAGGGATTCGCGTTTTATATCTCACTTTTGGAGAAGCATGCATGAGAGTCTTGGGACTCATCTGAAGTTCAGTACGTCTTATTACCCACAGACAGATGGGCAGTCCGAGCGTACTATTCAGACACTGGAGGATATGTTGACGGCTTGTATGTTGAACTTTGGTGGATCATGGGAGGACCACCTATATCTTGTGGAGTTTCCGACAATAATAGCTATCAAGCGAGCATCCAGATGGCTCCGTTTGAAGCATTGTATGGAAGAAAGTGTCGGTCTCCCATGTGTTGGAGTAACATAGGAGAATGTCAGATTCTGGGACCAGAGTTGGTAGTCAACACTGTAGAGACAGTGAAGAAGATACAAGGGCACTTGCGAGTAGCACAAGACAGGAAGAAGCAGTAGGCAGATCTTCATCGTCGTCCCTTGGAGTTTAAAGAAGGCGATCATGTCTTCTTGAGGATACCACCTACTAGAGGCACTATTCATTTTGGAGGATATGGCAAGTTGAGTCCAAGGTATATTGGACCATTTGACGTGCTAGAGCGAGTGGGAGAAGTGGCGTATCGACTGGCACTACCACCCTCACTCAAGGGAGTGCATAATATATTCTACGTGTCGCAACTTAGGTGATATGTAGCAGATAGCAGTCATGTTCTTGACCACTCCGAGATCACCATTAGGGCGAGCTTGTCATACCAAGAGCAACCCGTGGGGATCCTTGATCGTCGAGAGAAGGTATGGAGGAATCAGTCTATTTCTTTGGTCCGCGTGGCATGGAGGCATTGCTTGCCAGGAGAATCCACTTGGGAGGGCGAGGATGACATGCGAAAACATTTTTCCTATCTGTTCGAAGATCAAGGTATGATTTTACTTTGTTCCTTTCTACCATACACCATTCTTGTTTCCTTATCGTGGTTTAGTTTTAATTTCGATGGCGAAATTCTTGTAAGTTGGGTAGAATATAAAATCTCCTAATTTTAATTATAATTTTAAATATTATATTTATTTATTTAATTATTAAATTTCTTTAGATTATTTCTTAATTAATTAGAAAATAATTTTTATTGATTTAATTACTTATATAAATATTCATTTAGAATTATTTTACAAAACTATTTTTATTTTTGGAGTCTTGTTAAAGGATGATAGATTTTCTAGAATTTATTTTGTGTGCAATGTTCTTTTTGGATTTTTTACAACCTCATCTATATATGTAAATATATATATAAATAAACATATAGTTACTAAAGAGAAAAGAAAATAAAGGAAAAAAAAAAAACCTAAACTCCTAAACCAATCCACACCTGACCCCTTCAGACCCTGAACCCAGACTCCCCCACCTCCCGATTTCTCTCTCTCTCTCTCTCTCTCTATATATATATATATATATGAAACCATCAAACCCTAATCTCTCCTCCTTTCCCGTGGCCGCCGTTGACCTCAACGTCGACCCCCGCTGACGTCGACGACTGTCACCCTCACATTTCCATCTAAGGGTAGTTTGGTAATTATCATGGGTATTAATTATTTTAGGATTATTATAATTAATATTTGTGCATGACTGATTTATTTATTTTATTGTATTAATAAATTATTGCTAGTGTAGACTTATTTTGGACTTGTGTAGTGGACCTAACCATTTTAATTAGAGGACATGAACAAACTTTTGGACTAGTCTAAGTTGAGCCCATGAATTAGGCCCATGGATTAAGAAACATGTTTAATTAGTGAAACCATTAGACTAGAACCTTCCCCCCTAATTATTTCTTCATGAGAGGCCCCAAGGGGTTTTTGGGACATTACACATTGCTTGGGGAGGGGTTTTTGACCAGCCATAATTGAGAGGAGAGAGAGTGCTCTCATTTTAGTTCTTCCCCAAATTTCTAGATCTAGTTTTTCCCCTTTCTTTTTCCCTCCATTCCCTCATCATTTCTCCACCAAATCTTCACCAAACTCATCCTAAAATCATCATTAAAGCCTCTACATCAAGGATCTACAAGCAAGGAGCAAGGAACAAGGAGGAGGAGGCCAAGATCTACAAGGAGAGGAGCAACTTGCCATTTGGGACTTTCTCATTGGGAATCCATCTCCCAATAGGTACAAATCAGTTTTCCCCCTTCCTATAGACTATAGATCTGAGTTTTTACCATGAGAAACCACCCCACATGCATAGGTTACCCATAGGATTTGATTTGGAATCATTTGGAGACCTACGGTGGGAGTTATGTCCATTTTGGTGCCAATTTTGGGGAAATTTCGAAATTGGCACATGTAGTGCTTGTCAATGGATCTAATAGATCTAATTGACCATTGATTGTTTGTTTGTAGCTTGTGTCGTGTCCACAATTAGATACGTGTGGGCCGAATCTCGTCAATTTGACGAAACGGTCGATTTTAGGGGGGTTTTCCTCCGACACGGGGCCATGTGCATATCATATGGTGACACGGACACGTAGACACTCTAATTTCTATATGTGTTGATCATAAAATATGTATTGGACTTGTACGTGTCCTCCGGGATACGTTTGGTTGTGTGTTGGAGGCCGTATCACAAGCGTATCATAGAAAAGTGTGATACGGGTGCGATGCGCCCCATGTGTTTGATTTTTGTCCTTTCCATTATACGTACATGTGTGAATGTATATATTTAAGCTATTGATATATTATATAGTATATATAATAGTGTATTTTTAAGTTATGTATATTGTATGGGTTTATGTGTATATAATAAGAGTATCTAGATATGTATAACTATGTGTATATATATATATCTATATATATATATGTTTGTATATATAGGAATACTTGTGTTATATGTGTATGTATATATTTATATGTTGTGAGTATGCATATATCTATATCTATCTAGTTAGGAGATGTGTAAGTATATACATAATGGTGTTTGTGTGAGTGGTTGTGTGTGCCTCTGTGTGTTTGAGAGAGGGCAAGGGCAGATTTTCTGTGTGCAGTTCACTGTGCAGAATGCCCGAGGTATCAGTAACCTTCAGTTCATGGTTGCCTGTCAGTGGGTGTTTGAGTGTGAGGGAGCAACAGCCATGTATCAGTGGGACAATGCAGTATCAGCTGCACATGCTACTGTGTGCAGCAGCAAGGGAATTTGACAGTGTATTCAATTGAATACACTGTGTGCAGCAGCAAAGGAATTTGACAGTGTATTCAGTTGAATACACTGTGTGCAGCAGCAAGGGTGAGCAGAGTCTTGTATAGTTTCCCTGTGCAGTGCAAAAAGGAAAAGGAGAGCTTTAGCAGTTAAGCATTTCAGCAAGAGTTGCGGGCAAGCAGTTAAGCATTTCAGCAACTGCAACAGAATTCTAAGTGCACAGCAGCTGCAGGTAACACTTTAGTGTATCACTCATGGTTCTCAGTATCAGTATCTAAGCAGGTGTAAGGGAGATAGCTAGTCAGTATTTAAGGTTGGGTTTAGTAGGTACTGTTAGTGTACTAGTTGTATTTTTTTTAGCTAATAAGTATCAGATATATTTTAGTTAGTATAGCAGTTGGTTTAGTGGTTAACTAATAGAATAGTATCAGTTAGTATCTCTACTCAATAGTATAGATATTTACCTATTAGTTAGCTTCATACCTATATGTAATTTTGGTATCAATAACTTTTCTTAATAGTTAGATGGAAACTCGGGCATTAGGAAGCCTCAGTAAGTAAGAGCAGTATCAGTACCAGTAAGGTACTCGTCTAGCATGAGTTTGGGAATAGTTGACTAGTTGGTTTAAGGTTTTGGGTTGGGTTTCAGTCACTGTTTTAGATATTAGAGTTAGCTATTAGTTGTTACTCGGGTTGAGTTAGCAAGGTTTTGGTAAGTAGTTAATGGATAGTTACTTGTTATGAGAAGATGGTTAGTTAGTTGTGTTTTGAACTATTAAGTTAGCTAAGTAAATAGTTATCTATGTAAATATATATATTGGTATTAGTTGTTATATTATAATAGTTAGTTATATATGTATTAGATGTACTAAGTGTTGGATTGCCTTGGGATACCAAGGTATCACCAAGGTATTTGGGTCGATACCAAGGTATGGACTTTGGAGTATCGAGTTGAGTGCGATACGCCTTGGTGTAAGGCCAAGGTATCCAAATTAAGTTGTTTTGACATAGTACTATAATGTTTGGCTCGTATACATATATAAAACCTATTTTTCATATTCGAAAACCTGCGTATCTTAGGATACGACTTCTTGAATGCTCTGTTATGTGTTAGCTTAGCTAGTTTAGCATAGTTTCATAATATATTGACTTAGTGACTAGCATTAGACTCTTGCAACCTAGATCTCATCGGTTTGACTTAGAAATGGCGTATCGACCTAGAATTTCATCAACTTCAGTTATTTTCATTATCAAACCTTGTATTGATGCAACATACCATATATAGGTTGTGAGACACCGGCTTGGGCATCGAGAGACACACCTTGCTCAGGACGTCAGGCGAGTACATTTCTCTGATTGTTTTCAATTCATAATATTGTATATATGCATGTTCTAGAATTGTATACATTGATCCCGACATAGTGATTTTCACGGACTAGTGCTATATGGATCCCGTCATGAGGTGTTATCCCCTACCGTGTTCAGCGGGTACTCGTGTACATTGTATCTCATCGTGTATACTGGGTATTGATGTTACTTCGTGTTCACACACTGCTCGCGTTCAGTGTGCTTATTCGTGTACACCCACCGCTCGTGTTCGGTGGTTATGATATTCGTGTACACCCACTGCTCGTGACAGTGGTTATATTTTTGTGTTCGTAGCGTGTCGTGATTGGATCCATCGGTATTAGTTGGGGGTGGGAGAGTAGGAGTTGATTATGTGATCAAAGCCCTTGTTACAAATCGTGTACATTCTGATTACATACTTCACTTGTAATCCATCTTACCTGATCATGTTCACCCAACCCGATCACATAATGAACTCGTATTCTGAGGCACAATAGTTAGTTTTAGATTGCAGTTACTTCATCATATTGCTGATATCCATATTGTTGATCTATATACCCTCGTACATTACCTGTATATTTCTTGTTCATCTTTCATATGTTCAGTGATCTTGTATTTCATTTCTATATCTGTTTATATGCTCGATTATGTTATTGGAACTACTTTCAGAGGTATGTACTTCGCTCCAATCCTGACTGGATATATTTTTCCAGATGACTGGCTTCTAGAGCAGTGTCCTACCTACTACGGGCCGCAGGACGGCGTACCTATAGAGGACACTCTTATTGACCAGGGAGACTTAGTAGCAGAGCCCGAGGAGGTTTAGACTATTTTGTATCTGAGATTGTATTACACTATTTCTTTAGGGATTCACATCTTGTATATTATTTCAGATTGTGGATTTGTACTTTTATTCTTCTTCGTTATTTCCATTCGTGCATATTTCTTCCTTAGTTTGATTTTGTGATTGAGATTAGTTATTCATGTGAGATGCCATATTGCTCCTCCGTTTGGAGTTGAGATGTTGACAGGTACCATATATATTGTTGAGATGTTAGATAGTTAGAAATGACCCAGACAGCGTTCTACCGCCGATTCTGTGGTGTAGGCTGGCGTAACCACGTACTCGTACCTGAATATCCGGGTGCGGGTCGTGACAACGACCGCCGCCCAGGCCAACAACAACCGCCGATCAGTCGGCCGCCCGCGTCGCACACCAACAGCAGCGACCCCTACTTCAAGGTCCAATATCTCTCTCATCTCTCATCCTTTTCTCGAGTGGTTTCTTCATATACATTCATAACCTAACCCTCTAGGATTCTCTCCAAGCGGGACGAGTTTTCGTTTCCTGGATTGGTCAAAAAATCGACCGAAAGTCGGCCGAAAAACTTACCAAGAGTAGTCAAGAAATTTGACCCAAACCCCCCATGTTCATGCCCAATTTGCCGCCAACCCATTAAAGATTTTCAAAATCTAATTAAAATATTTTTATCTCAATCTAACCAAGAATTTTACTGTTTTTTTAGTTTTTATTAGTTTCTTTTATTTGTAAAATTATTCGGCCTCCAAAACGACCAAAAACTTGGTATTTCAAAACTAAAATTTTGTGATACGGAGTGTGTCCCGCCAAACGGGACCGCCTTGTCATATACCAATTGTACCGAAAGGCGCGTATGGTATATCCTGACATATAGGCTTTCGCGAAAGTTGATTCGGATATGTGTGCGCGTCGGAATCAACCTGCATCCGTAAAAAGTTTCTACATTGCGACTTTTACAAACAACCACCCTACTTTGTGTACGCTCGTCGGAATACGACGAAACTTACGCAATTGGATTTGTGTTATCATGCTGGTCCTGTGACCCAATTTTAACGTGATTCCAAGACAGTTGAACCAACCGCCTATTCGCGGGCCCCACGGTTTGACTTGAAGGATGATTTTTTGATCGGTTTACCAGAATCCAAAATTAGATATACCGTTGAGTTTGTATCATCATTTAGTATTTTTTTTGACCTATAATTTATTCGATTTAGAGACCTTTACCTCTAGCACACATTTTGGTGCAAAGTGGGCCACACATGGACCCCGCTTTGATCCGAAATTACCGTTTTGCCCCTGTATCCAAATTAGACGAAAGGGTAGTATTTTATAGCTATCTTACTGATTTTGGGAATGTTGGTGATATTTATTTCAGCATTCGGAGACGTTCATTCGGAGACCATAGTTTCTGATACCTTGTGCTTGACGCCTAGACGTTTATATTACGTAGCTTTTCTGTCAGGCAAGTATACCTTGCCATTGTACTGTAATTTATATTCCATATGGTACATGTATTTTATTTCTGTTATTTAGTTCATATATTTTAACTGCTATATAAACTGCACGTCCAAGAATAACTTGGGTGCAACGACGGTGGCGTCGCATTTTGTCTTTATTATATATTATGCATGTTGGCCTAGTTTTATGAGACCACCCCATTATCATGAGGCATTCTTATGTTTTATTGGTCGTGACACAGTTGTTACACGAGTGTGAGTCTCATGTAGTATACGAACTTGCGTATTCGGCTGGCCATCGGTGCGTATAGGACGTACGACGGATAGGGATAACTGCTGATAGAATTGCATGATTAGAAGCCTTGGCAGTCATTAGAGATATCATCGTGTCATGGATGTGGCATAAATAGAGCATGGGGTGGGGAGAAAAACAAGTAAGGCATTTGGGCTCCTTTGCACTTTTTCTTATATAACCCGTATGCTCCGCCGGAGATGCGTGGTCAGATGACCCTTATATTATATATCTACAGGCGGCCACTGACGTTCAAAAGACGTCATGCTTTTTAGGCCCCTGATTCTCCGAGAGAATCATGCCAATCCCATTTTAGCCAGATTGCCTACGTGTTGGAAAGTTGTTCTCAAAGTGCATTCACATAGACAGTTAGGCGACCCTTGGATGTTTACTTTTAGTACTTTATTGGCATGGTTTTATGTATCTTGTTACGTCCCTCTGATGACCTGGTCCCTTTCCAGGTGTAGACGGGCAGGACTATCCATAGGAGTACGGACCCGGACCTGACACTTCGTACCAGATTGAGGAGGTCTTACCTTCGGAGTACCCCTGATTCTTCGCAGCTGATGGATATTTTAGTTGTTATTCTTTTATTGACATTTATCTTATATTAGAGTTTTGATCTCTTCTCTCATTTAGTTTTTAGTATAGTCGATTGGAAGTGGATTTATTTTTACCCGACTATCATTCTTTGATACTTCATATTTGAGATTCAGTTATTTATTTTCTATTTCTTTACTTATGCTGTGGATGATATATAGATTGCGTGTGACTTGTGTCGACAGTATATTACCACTTGTGGATTTGATATTCATATACAGCGTATGTATATGTTACGATCTTCCAACACATTAGAGTTGTTGTATACATATGGCTGGCATGTTACGTATTCCTAGTCCTACGTATTCTGTGACTGGGGCATGACAGTATAGTACGAAAAGATACTGTTATAAAGCTACCTTCGAGTATTTGGGTGTAAGGTCTTCGTGCATGTACCAAAGGATAAAAGGTCCAAACTTGAGCCAAAGATGAGGCAGTACGTCTTTATCGGCTATGGTCGGGATGAGTTTGGATAAAGACTTTATGACCCAGTGGAAGGAAAGCTCAAGCAAAGTAGGGACGTAGTATTCGTCGAGGATCAAACCATGACCAACGCTCAGGATTCCGAGATAACTTTTAGGGCTGAGGATTTGCCTAAGTTAGAGTTTGAACTTTGAGTTGCTTCTAGAGGATACTATAGAGAATCTAGTTATGGGGGATCAAGTATATGAAATTGCTAACAACCTTTGTCATTAATCTGCTGATGGTAATCAAGGTAACCCTCAGGAGGATAAGCATGCCGAAGAGATAGTTCCTGAAGGGAATAAAGTTGTCAGTACACAACCATCACCAGAGTTTCTATTGAGAAGGAGCATCAAAGAGCATCAACCATCCACGAGGTACTTATCAGATAAGTATGTGTTATTGGCTGACATGGTAAAACCCAAAAGCTTCACAGAGATGATGGAAGACAAATACATTCAGGAGTGGATACAAGCCATACAAGAGGAGATGACTTATGTACAAGCAAACTTCAGTTATGAGCTGATACGGTTGCCAAAGGGCAAGAAGGCTTTAAAATAATTAATATACACTATAAATAAAGTAAATAGAAGACGCCCTTGATACAAAGTGAGGCTGGTAGTTTAAAGCTACAATCAGCAAAATGACATAGATTTCGATAAAATCTTCTTGCTGGTCATCAAATTATCATCTATCCGGGTGTTGCTAGCTTTAGCAACCAATTTTAATTTAGAGATTGAGTAGATAGACATGAAGACAAAATTCTTCTATGGTAATTTAGAGAAGGAATTATTTATGGAGCAGTCGATGGATTCAGTAAGAAGATCAACTCACATTTGGTATGTCGGTTAAAGGAGAGTTTTTATGGTCTTAAGTAGGCTTCACGACAGTGGTATAAAACGTTCAAGTAATTTATGGGGAGCATGGTTATGCACATACGATATCGAACTATTGTGTATTTATGAAATATTTTTTCAAGGATGATTTCATTATTTTATTACTCTATATCGATGATATATTATTGGTGGGACGAAATACCACCAGGATAGAGAAGTTGATCAGCTAGGCATGACCTTCTCTATGAAGGATTTGAGTACAACGAAGACTATTCTTGGAATGGGGATCAGCAGAGAGAAAGAGAGAGAGAGAGAGAGAGAGAGAGAAAGAGAGAGTCCAAGTTGTTGTGGTTTTCCCAAGAGAAGTACATTCATATGGTACTTTAGTATTTCGGGATGGACAGGTCGAAGAAATTAAGCAACCCCCTTGCAGCTCCTTTTAAGTTTACTGTAGAGTAGTATCCATCTTCGAGGACGAAAAGGAATATATAGATCGAGTTCTGTATGCTTCAGCTATGGGGAGTATCATGTATGCCATGGTGTATACAAGACCAGTTATTGTTCATATAGTTTGTGTAGTTAGCAGGTATCTTTCTAATCCGGGAAGGATACGTTGGAGTGCGATCAAGTGGATTCTTCGATAACTTCCGGGCACTGCTGATTGAAAGCTTTTATTCGGGCATGACGAGCAAAAGGTTAGGTATAGCAATATTGTATGGCTTGGGATGTGAATACTAGGAGATCAACTTTGGGCTATGTCGTGATGGAGCAATTTTGTAGCAGTCGCGGTTGTAGAAGTATATTTTCTTGTCAATAATAGAGGCAGAGTTATTTGCGACAACGGAGGCTTGCAAGGAGTTGTTATGGATGAAAATGTTACTGTAAGAAATAGAGCTTAAGCAAGAGAAGTATATTTTGCTCTGCAATAACCAAAATACTATTCACCTTAGGAAGAACCCAATATTTCATAGTCAGTCCAAGCATATTGCAACTCGGTATCACTGTATACGAGATGTTCTTAAGGTAAAGGACACGACACCTGAGAAGGTTCATACGGATGACAATGGAGTGATATGCTCATGAAGGTTCTGTCAAGAGAAAAAATTTACTACTGCAGGAGGATCTTCGAAATAACGAGCTCCTCCACCTAGTTGGGAAGGGAGAGATTTGTTGGAGTTCGATGGGGTTTCCAACCTATTTGGAGAATATCCCAGAGTACGACGAGCATCATCCCTATGTTGGAGAAGTTCGGATAGTCGAAGGCGGCAAAGGTGGTTCAATGTGAGCGCATATCAGAAGCTTTTGGAAAAATAACAGTTTTATTATCAATAGTATACCGCTGGTATACCGTTGTCGGTGTAACGATAATATACCGATTTGAGAGCAATTTATTCCAAAATAGGTTCTGACTCGAAACGATATTTTTACGGTATGCCAGTATATCGCAAGTATACCGGTGTCTTAGGATGAAGCCAAAATTAAGAGTTTTATTAACATAGTTGGATCAATATCAATGGTCCAGATGCTTGCAAAATTATGGGGCTTTAAATAGGTCTTTTCTAACCCTAATACATTATCATATATCATTGTGAAATAAAAAAAGGAGAGTTTTTTTAGAGTTGCAATTTTCTAAGAGAGAATAGTGAGATTCAGTAGATTTCTCCGGAGAGAGATCGTTTCAAGGAGATCGTTAATCGGTTCTTTCTCATATTTTCGTCTATGGTAATCTTTTTATACTCTTGTAATATATTTCCATCTGTGAAGTATTGCGTTGATCCATATGGATCGAGAAATAATTTTGTAAGGAGTCGATGTATCTTCTTATTTCATTCGTGGAGAATATTCTGGGTTTGACTCTGATCGCTCCGTGATTTTTTCGTCAAGGTTTTTCACATAAAATCTTGGTATTTGTGTTTGGATTTTCACTTGTGATTTTGGAATATTGGTTGTGCATTTTTCTTTATTTCTCTTATAATCTCTTAGTTTGGGAGAATGGCTTCCGCGTTTTATTTCCAACAGAACCCTCAATTATAGAAGGCATAATTTCTTTAAACTATGGAAGGAAATCATTATATTACATGTTGCAGTGACAGAAAATTGACAAATATAAAAATATACAAACAGATACTTGAGTAAGATCTGACATTAGCATAATTAATTTAGGGAAATGCAAATTTTGAAGCTATGTACAAAGAGCTCTAATCATCATCGATAAGCCAAAAATAGGGTTGACTTTTAAATCTTTTAAATGTAATATCACGACCCCCACCCAAAACAGGGGCACAAGTAGGTGGGTACGTGCAGCCTAAGCCGCAGCATCGGCGGTAGAACGTTGTCTAGGTCACCAGTACTATCTATCATATTCCACAATATATATATATATATATATATATATATATATATATATATATATATATATATATATATATATCCTGTTAATGATAATCTTGTCTCCAAATCACAAGAGATCTATAATGAAGAATAATATAATGATAATATCAGTACTCAATTACAAGAGATCTATAATGAAGATAAAGGAGATGAAATGGTAGAATACCAGAATTTGATACATAAGTCTAGGATAGGTCACAATAATATCCGCAAGTCTAATAAGTCTAAACAACACATCAAGTCCAAATCCAAATAAACAACCCAAGTATATCAACTAACTGCTGGAAACAAATCTGGTACCAAAATATGAAATGCTAACTAACTAGCTAAATGTCACTACCACATCCTGAAAATAGGGGTATTTTTGTCATTTTATATATTATAGGTATTGTGTGTATTTATTTTAAATAAATTGCATGATGTGTGTATAGATATATATCATATTGTATAGTGTTCATTAATACATGAGTTAATAGACTAGACCTAGATGCCCACTAGATGGAGCCCTGACTGAAATATAGTGTTATGGATTTAAATTATAATTTTGGGATTAATTATTTAGGGTTATAAATAATTACCATGATTTTATTTAATTATTGCGCCTTACCGTTGCTTCGATATTTGGAGCGCTATCCTAGCTTTTGTCTTCCAACAAATTCCACAACCTTGTCCTAGCCATGCCCGCCATCCATTCTGACCTTTGTGTAACTTATAATTATGCTCTCTTGTGCTTCATTTTAGCCGCACAATATTCATCGCAGACGTTATTATTTAATTCTTAATAAATCAAACTTTGTACCCTTGTGCGTTCCAATCGAAATTGGAGACACAATCTCGATCCATTTTGAGCAACCCAAATTAGGATAATATTATATTCTGAGTCTACTTCATTCATGATACTTGTGTCCCACTTAATTTTAGCCCCTTGTACTTCTAATTTATTTTAGAACACCTATTGTATTAATTTTTAATTAATTAAACCATAAACCTAACTTTGTACAATTTTCTAATTGTTGGGCACTTTTATGCAAAAGTGCATTAAGGTATCCACCTCGTTGGATACGACACGTGAAGAAACCCATTTCTCCTTCATGTAAATTTTTCCATAATTTTTGGGAGTGTGTAATTCAACATCAACCTCCTTAAACCATGGCCCTCCTAATTTTGAACCGATGTAATCCTAACCCTCCATTTTTAAATCAAACCAAATCCTAGACCTTGAAATATATCAAAGACAAGCCCTTTTCCCAAGGGTTTGACCAAGCCAATTTTTTGGTCAACCCAACACCTTTACATGTGTATATATAAATACTCCCTTCTTTACTTTTTCTTTTTTTTATTTCTATTCCTAAACCTAAGCTTTCAGCCGCACCCATCTTCCAGACTTCTCCTCTCTTCCCTGCCTCCTCCTCTTCAATCACCACCATCATCATCATAATCACCACCACCCTTATCACTCCGGCCAACCACCACAGCTCTGCCCTCAACCACCATCCATTGACCCGCCTGCACTTCCTTCCGCAGTGCTCGACACCACCACCCGTCCTCCACTTCTCCCCGACCTCAGTTTCGCCATTAACACCACCACCGTTCACCTCTCCCCAATCTCCTCCTCTCCCTCCGGTCACCCTCCCCTCCATTGAACCACCATGCACCACCAGCACCTTCATCATCATCGTCAGCATCGTCATCATTACCTTCACCTTTATCATAATCATCATCATCATCATCACCTTCGTCGTCATCATCGTCATCATCAATATCGTCGGTATCGTCGTCATCAACGTTATCGTCATCGTCGTTATCAACATCGTTGTCAACGTCGTCGTCATCGTCGTCATCAACATCGTCGTCATCGTCGCTCTCGTGCACGTGCACGCCGAAGCTAAGGTGAGGAGCATTTCTCTTGTGATTGTTGTGTACGCATACGTACACGTATACGTATTTTGATAGGTAGTATATATGTATTAGTGTTAGTATATGTATTAGTATATATATAATATATAATTAGTATATATATACATATGTATATGTATTGTATATGTATTCCCTAGTATACGTTTAATATGTGTATATTTGATGGGTATGTATATGTATATATATATATAGTATAAATTCTATTAGTGTATATACATATATCTATTATATATGTGATTAATTAGTATATATATATATTATGAGTATTAATGATATATGCTAGTTAATAATATGTATAATTATAAATGTACTAGGCGACCCTAGTATAATTATGGATATCCCGTAGCTACATTGACCTGTGACCATGTGAATTATTAGAAGACTGCCATGATGTACACTAACGTACTGGCGAGCCCCGTATCATTTTCATTGTCTGTCTTGCACAGCAATTACAGATGCGACACATGTGCAATTAGACGCATACTTGACCCTAGTTGACCAGTGTCATACCTAGCGTAGCCCTGAGTTTATTGTGTTTTGATTGTGTGTTAGTATAATGTCTGATGCAATATTGTATTAAATGCTGTCTTTAGGACTGTTGGATTTTTAGACAAGATTCGGAAACAGACATTGGTATTGCCAGCTAAGGACCCCAGGCGAGTACATTCTCTGATAGTTTCTTATTTATGATATCCTCTATGTTCATTGTATCTAGTGTAAATATCCATATTTTTTGACACGATGGTTACACGGATTGGTATATCCGGATCTCGTCATGAGATGTTATTCCTTGTATATGGTGTATCTTGTACAAGTCTTGTTTCATTGGTTATCTTGTGCATGTACAGATACTGATTCTCGGGGAGACTTGCTACCTTCCTAGAGAATCTCGTGCCATAGCGTACCATGGTTGGATCTACTATACCAGTCGGGGTGGGGAGTATTTTAGTGTAGATATGTGATCATACCCTTCATGTACAAGTCTTGTTCACATGTTAGTGTTGGTCATACACCGTACGTATGACTAGCCAGGCCAGTACTCGTGTACAAGTTCCCAAGCTGATCAAATGTTAAAGCTAGTACTCATACACTTAGTCATAGTATTCTTGTTCATTGACATATTGTTCCTTCCCGTATTTATTTATAGTATTTCCAGTATTTCCTTTATTGTATATCTCTCGTACATTATGCATCTTGTATATTTCTATCTATTTACTGCTACATAGTTTATATCAATGATGTAGAACTGCTGTTAGAGGTGTACTTCGTTCCAATCCTGACTGGATATTTTTTCCAGACTGTGACATAGAGGACATGTTTCCAGTATACTTGGAGATTGGGATGTTATGGATTGTAGGTTAGATTATTCTGTTATTTAGACTTGTCTTATATTTCATATATTTTCCTTGAGATCTTATCGTGCTCTAGTTTCTGTGATTGAGTATTCTATATTATATTGTGATATCTGTGTCTCCTTATGGAGTTGGATATTCATGTGAGAGTGATTAGCTAGTATTGTGACCTAGACAGCGTTCTACCGCCGATGCTGCGGCGTAGGCTGGACGTACCCATGCACTCGTGCCCCTATATCGGGTGCGGGTCGTGATACATTTTTAGTAGTGGCCCATGCAGGTCAGACTTCGCAAGTTGTGCGATGTCGTGGTAGTGCGACGTCTTAGTTTTACTACTACGTGCCTGCGATAGGATATAGGACATAGGATACTAGGATGAGAGCGAATACTTAATCACAAATTCCTTGAGGGATTCCTGGGACGACCCTTGAGAATCTTATTATAATTTCCAATTCAAATCCTTTCCTTTATTTTCGTCTGTTCTCACTTGTTGATATTGAATTTGATTCTTGTTGATCAGTTATTAAATTAAAATCTTGGTGTCATTGTTGAGTTTGATTTCTTATCGAGATAAATTTTACAGACTAAAATTTATGGTATCATCTGATGACATATGTTAATGAGGACAGTGAGAAAGGTAAAATGTCTGCTTTGGTTATGGAGCCTAGAATTTATCGCTGCCATATTAGCTGGCGTGTCAAAAACGTAGGTACCTGACTTCAGATGTATATATCTTAGTTATGAAATTTAGAATTTTTCGTAGCTATACTAGTCGGAATAGCGAGGATTCTAGACGACATGATTATAGAGTTGCATACCTAAGTTATGGAATCTATCGTTCATCGCAGCTATGCTTACTAGCGTGGCGAGGATTCTGAGTGTCATGATTTTGGACAGACGTGTATGTTTATCAGGTTGTATCTTAAATTGGTTCTTAAACTATCATCTCAAAACTTATCCACTTATGTTATTTTAGGACTTGTTCCATCACTTCTTTTTGTTTGCTAAGAGATACCTTCAGCCCTTAGTCCAGTTCCTTATAGAGCTTCTTTCCATTAGGATTCCTTGGTATTGTGATAATTGGTGACTTGCAATTAGGTCTGTATCTTGTAGTAGTGTTGACTGTTAAGAGTGTGGCTTGTGAGTCTGTAAGTGTTTCTTGGATGGACATGTGAGCAATAGGCATCGATCTAGAGTTAACCCATAGCGTAGTACCTTGTAGCAATGGTTCTATCATAAGGTGTCATTATTATAGTAGTATTGGTATTATAGGTAGAAGGAGTAAAGAGTATCAGTGATGGTTCTAAGAGTAAGTATCAGAGTCAGCATGCCAGTCCTGGATAGTCATAAATTTATGTAATTGGATGATCTATGTAAGCAATTAAGTATCAAGGACTTATGTTGAAAATTAATGGAGCATGATATTCAATTTGATTATTGATTACTTGGGTGTGTCAAGAGTAAAGAAATGTATATGCCTAAAGGGTGTTAATGAGTGTGCTATGGGTTGAGAAATATCAAGATTGGTAATGGAAGATATATAGTATATCACTGATTAGTATGTAAAAGATTTAAGAGAAAATATGTTTACATCAATTGAGATATGGAACCATATGCCTGCCTTTGAGAGTGAAGTGAAGTATGTGTATTATATAAGTTATAAAAAGTGCAAATGATCGTGAGTTCTAATAAGTGTGATGAAGTGATCTAATGATGAAGCTAGTGTTACCATACCAAGAGAGTTAGTGTTTCTATATCAAGGGTTAGTGCTAATAACAGTAAGTACCCCGTGTGATAATAATTAAATTGGTGTATCAGTTAATATGGATAGAAAATCATTGAAAGTAATAGTGGAAGTAATCCGGGCAGTACAAAATTTCAGTACACAGTTGAGGGTTGTAGACAATTGGTGTATTTGGGTGTACCTTGAGTATTAGAGACTGTAAGTATTTATATGTATATTTGTGGATTTAAATTTATAAATTGAAGAGTGGAAATAAATTTCAATTTTTAAAGAATTTTTGAGGAGTTAAGATTTTATGTTATTATAATTTTTGAGGATTCAAATTTAATTCAATAAACATAGTCAAAGCTATAAAGACTTTGGAAGTGATTAAAATTTTATTTCAATATTGGAATATTTGACTTTTGAGGAAAGTATATACATTTTTATTTTTAAATTGTTCGAGAAGTTAAATTTTGAGGATTCTATTTTGAGGATAGAATTTTATGGTGGGTAAGAAATATATAATAGTATATGAGTGGATGAAGTGCATGTGTAAGGATCTGTTGGCTTGAGCATGTCTGAGATGGCACTGCAAACTGACTTGGGTGTCCATCTAGAGTTGTATTAGAGAGAATAGTACTTAGTATGGTATGTTGCACTTGGTGTGCACTTGAGTGATAAGAACAACTAGTATAAGAAATTGCAGTAGGTAAGAGAGCTAGCAGTAGGTGTGCTTGTTGTAGAAACAGTGGTACCAAAGGGAGAGGTATCAAGCTTTGGATGCATCATTTAACCTATGGTTGTGTTAGCAGGTTCTGTTCTTTTCGTTTCTTCTGTTCTTTTTTTTCAACTGTTTGATTGATTGGTTGATTGATTCCTTAGTACCGTAGCTTGTATCAATAACTTTCTTGTTAGAATATAGTTAGTAGTACACCCCGACAAAGACTGCAATACCATGACAAAAGTAACCGTAACCATAACCATGTATGTTTTCTAGAGTGCATGTTGTATGACCGTAGGTAGGATTTTTCTTAGACTTGATCGTTGGGGGTTTGACCGTAGTGAAGAATTAAGGGAGAGCTTATGACTGGAAAGAGAGAGACAAGGTGCCTTAAATTTTGAGGATAAACATTAATTTAAATAAAGAGTTGAGAACTTAATATGGCAGAATTGACGATTCGTTAAAATATTGATTCTTATGAAGATTGTGGTATGATTGAATGTCATTAACATTTGAGGAATTTAAGAATATTATCATTATATTTATTTGACTGAAAGATATAAATTCAAGATATAAATTGAGTGTCGTATTTGAAGATTCCATTACATTGTATGAGTATTGTGTGGAAAAAGAAATAGAGGAGTAAGATAGCTAATGGATTAGTGTTGAGATTCAAACTTTTCGGATGAGATTTTTTAATATGCATTGATTGGATTTCAATTAGAGGATTGAATATTAAATTTTTGTATTAAGTTTTGGAGAAGATTGTGATAAGAATGAAATTTGATTTTAAACTTGAAGATTTTCAGGAATATGATATTTATAAAATTTGAAGATTTTGTGTAATAACAATATGGATTTACTTCATGATTATACGGCTTGATGAATTTAAAATTTTGATAGCAAAATAAATAAATAAATAAATACAACTATTGAGGATCTTAAATTTTGAGGACAAAATTCTTTTAAGGAGGGTAGACTTGTCACTACCACATCCTGAAAATAGGGGTATTTTTGTCATTTTATATATTATAGGTATTATGTGTATTTATTTTAAATAAATTGCATGATGTGTGTATAGATATATATTATATTGTATAGTGTTCATTAATACATGAGTTAGTAGACTAGACCTAGATGCCCACTAGATGGAGCCCTGACCGAAATATAGTGTTATGGATTTAAATTGTAATTTTGGGGATTAATTATTTAGGGTTATAAATAATTACCATGATTTTATTTAATTGTTGCGCTTTACCGTTGCTTCGATATTTGGAGCGCTACCCTAGCTTTTGTCTTCCAACAAATTTCATAACCTTGTCCTAGAAATGCCCGCCTTCCATTCTAACCTTTGTGTAACTTATAATTATGCTCTCTTGTGCTTCATTTTAGCCGCACAATATTCTTCGCAGACGTTATTATTTAATTCTTAATAAATCAAAATTTGTACCCTTGTGCGTTCCAATCGAAATTGGAGACAATCTCGATCCATTTTGAGCAACCCAAATTAGGGTAATATTCTATTCTAAGTCTACTTCATTCATGACACTTGTGTCCCACTTAATTTTATCCCCTTGTACTTCTAATTTATTTTAGAACACCAATTGTATTAATTTTTAATTAATCAAACCATAAACCTAACTTTGTGCAATTTTCCAATTGTTGGGTATTTTTATGCAAAAGTGCATTAAGGTATCCACCCCGTTGGACACGACACGTGAAGAAACCCATTTCTCTTTCATGTAAATTTTTTCATATGGGAGTGTGTAATTCAACATCAACCTCCTAAAACCATGGCCCTCCTAATTTTGAACCGATGTAATCCTAACTCTCCATTTTTAAATCAAACCAAATCCTAGCCCTTGAAATATATCAAAGACAAGCCCTTTTCCCAAGGGTTTGACCAAGCCAATTTTTTGGTCAACCCAACACCTTTACATGTGCATATATAAATACTCCTTTCTTTACTTTTTCTTTTTTTATTTCTATTCCTAAACCTAAGCTTTCAGCCGCACCCATCTTCCAGACTTCTCCTCTCTTCCCTGCCTCCTCCTCTTCAATCACCACCATCATCATCATAATCACCACCACCCTTATCACTCCGGCCAACCACCATAGCTCCGCCCTCAACCACCATGCCTCGACCCGCCTGCACTTCCTTCCGCAGTACTCGACACCACCACCCGTCCTCCACTTCTCCCCGACCTCAGTTTCACTATTAACACCACCACCGTTCACCTCTCCCCGATCTCCTCCTCTCCCTCTGGTCACCCTCCCCTCGACTAAACCACCACGCACCACCAGTACCTTCATCATCGTCGTCAACATCGTCATCATCACCTTCACCTTCATCATAATCATCATCATCATCACCTTCGTCGTCGTCATCGTCGTCATCAATATCGTCGGCATCGTCTTCATCAACGTCATCGTCATCGTCGTTATCAACATCGTCGTCAACGTCGTCGTCATCGTCATCATCAACATCGTCGTCATCATCGTCATCGCCGCTCTCGTACACGTGCACGCCGAAGCCAAGGTGAGGAGCATTTCTCTTGTGATTGTTATGTACGCATTCGTACGCGTATACGTATTTTGATGGGTAGTATGTATGTATTAGTGTTAGTATATGTATTATTGTATGTATAATATATAATTAGTATATATATATACATATGTATATGTATTATATATGTATTCCCTAGTATACGTTTAATATATGTATATTTGATGGGTATGTATATGTATATGTATATATATATATAGTATAAATTATATTAGTGTATATACATATATCTATTATATATGTGATTAATTAGTGTATATATATATTATGAGTATTAATGATATATATGGTAGTTAATAATATGTATAATTATAAATGTACTAGGCGACCCTAGTATAATTATGGATATCCCGTAGCTACATTGACCTGTGACCATGTGAATTATTAGAAGACTGCCATGATGTACACTGACGTACTGGCGAGCCCCGTATCATTTTGACTGTCTGTCTTGCACAGCAATTACAGATGCGACACCTGTGCAATTAGATGAACACTTGACCCTAGATGACCAGTGTCATACCTAGCGTAGCCCTGAGTTCATTGTGTTTTGATTGTGTATTACTATAATGTCTGATGCAATATTGTATTAAATGTTGTCTTTAGGACTGTTGGATTTTCAGACAAGATTCGGAAACAGACATTGGTATTGCTAGCTAAGGACCCCAGGCGAGTACATTCTCTGATAGTTTTTTATTTATGATATCCTCTATGTTCATTGTATCTAGTATAAATATCCATATTTCTTGACACGATGGTTACACGGATTGGTATATCCAGATCTCGTCATGAGATGTTATTCCTTGTATATGGTGTATCTTGTACAAGTCTTGTTTTATTGGTTATTTTGTGCATGTACAGACACTGATTCTCAGGGAGACTTGCTACCTTCCTAGAGAATCCCGTGCCATAACGTACCATGGTTGGATCTACTATACCAGTCGGGGGTGGGGAGTATTTTAGTGTAGATATGTGATCATACCCTTTATGTACAAGTCTTGTTCACATGTTATTGTTGGTCATACACCGCACGTATGACTAGCCAGGCCAGTACTCGTGTACAAGTTCCCAAGCCGATCACATGTTAAAGCTAGTACTCACACACTTAGTGATAGTATTCTTGTTCATTGACATATTGTTCCTTCCCGCATTTATTTACAATATTTCCAGTATTTCCTTTATTGTATATCTCTCGTACATGTATATGCATCTTGTATATTTCTATCTATTTACTGCTACATAGTTTATATCATTGATGTAGAACTACTGTTAGAGGTGTACTTCGTTCCAATCCTGACTGGATATTTTTTCCAGATTGTGACATAGAGGACATGTTTCCAGTATACTTAGAGATTGGGATGTTATGGATTGCAGGTTAGATTATTCTGTTGTTTAGACTTGTCTCGTATTTTATATATTTTCCTTGAGATCTTATCGTGCTCTAGTTTCTGTGATTGAGTATTTCATATTATATTATGATATCTGTGTCTCCTTATAGAGTTGGATATTCATGTGAGAGTGATTAGCTAGTATTGTGACCTAGACAGCATTCTACCGCCGATGCTGCGACGTAGGCTAGACATACCCACGCACTCGTGCCCCTATACCAGGTGCAGGTCGTGACACTAAACATCCTCCGAAATAGGTACTCCCACAACTATATCATATTCCTCCGTAATGAATAGGGCTACTCCATAGTGATTCCTGAAAAATGTTATCCAGTCAGGATTGTAGTGAAGTACAAGCACTAACAACAGTTCTATTTATATTGATAAAGACTACAAAACAGTGAGTAGTGATTATACATGATAAAAATAAAATACTACCAATATAAGGAATCTAGAAGGGCATATAATCATATCATAGGAAAATAACCAGCAATGAGTAAGCAGGTGAATATCAGTCTCCTCAAGTACAAGATAGAATAAAAGAATAGGGATAACTAGTTATGTGTTTGAAATATTAGTTTGCTATGTGATCGGCTTGGGACTAGATCAGGGTTGCTATTTATGATTAGATATCATATATGTAAGGTCAAGCTAACCATACGTAGGATGTAGGGTTAGCTATGATGCAGGAAGGGTCAGGCTAATCATATCTAGCAAGCTATGAGACATGTAATATGGTCAGGCTAACCATACGTGTGGTGCATGGTTAGCTATGATGCATGTAAAGGTGGGGTATGATCACATAACTTGCTAATACTTCTCTCGTCTTCCGACTAGTATAGTGGATCCAACCATGACACGTTATGACACATGATCCATGGAGCAGGGGGGGCAACCTACTCCTGAATTGATGTCTATACATGTACAAGAATCACTGGACATGTATAGGGTCCACTAGGAGATAACATCTCATGCAGGAATCTAGGATGTACTAATTAGTGTATCCTCGTATCAGGAATCAAGTATATAACACTACAAAGCTAGAATCATAGTAATCATCAAAATAATAAAAACTGTCAGAGAATGTACTTGCCTGGTATTCGGTGCAAGAAACAGTGAAAGGTGCTCAACTGGAGCCCAAGAGTCCTAGATATAAAAAATTAATGTTAATTGGTGATATGAGATGATAATCATATATAGCTAACTAATGGTGATATTTCTAGGCCACTTCTAGGTCAATACTAGTTGGTACTAAGCAATACTAGGTTAACTAGGTCAATACCTTGCTACACTAAGTTATAATAGTCTATACTAGTTAACACTAAGGTATTCTAGGTCATTCTAACTAATATGGAATAATACTAGACTTATATATATATATATATATATATACTAACTATCCAACCCCCACTTATAGTTAATACCTTAGTTTTATTCTTATCTTACTGCTACTTAGTAACCAAACTTAGGAACCACAATACCTTTTTGTTACTAGGTATCAACCCACCATCACACCCATTCTCATCTCTAACTTTTTTCTCATATTTGGCATTACCTAATATTGATATCTACTGACACACCTGTGCAACTGTTGCACACATCCTATTGACACTCCAACTGATACTTAAATTATTCCCAAAATAACATACACCCTCAACCTGCACTCAACCTCACTGATTCCCCAACATTTACCCCCAACTGAATGCATTCCCTGCAACCTTAAGCTAACCCAGACATCTGAATTTTCCCCAACTCCAAATCTACAAGTCTGAAACACCTTACTCGAGCCTCTCTAATCCATTTCCATAGACTGAAAACATCCCTATAACTGATATTGCACAGGGTTGCATACCCCCCTCACCAATTATAACTAATACAACATATGAACTTATAAAATTTATATAGAAGCTTCCTCCTAACACTGCTTGGAAATAGTGCTTCTGACCCGAGCCCAATACCAAGCCTGCATACCATAGTTCTCGATCCTACAGTCAAATCCTCTCCTTCCAAGGTGTGATATGCACATCCAAACCCCACTGAATCCTATTCCCAATCTAATTGACACCTTACTTACTACCTAAAGGTGTGCCACTGATGCCAACTGAGCATGATACCTCTAATCTTCCTAATACATGTAATTTCTCTTAATCACTGATACCACAACTATCTATTAATACTAACATTACTAACTGAGAACACTGTCATACCAACTAAACATCCCACATGCTCCTAGGTCTGGAATATTTAACCCCCTTTCACTTGCAGTAATTCTCCACAAGTCTCCATCCAACTGCAACTTACCCTCAGACCTACTGGACACTCCAAGACTAAGCAACCATTTTCCCCCATCTTCAACTGACCTAAAACTCAGTATCAGTTAGCCCCCATAGTTAAACACCTATATTAATACTGATACCAATATTAGTACCCAGCAACATCCCCCATTCCCTTACCCGATTTCATCCACACAATGCACTGGCCCTCATTCCTATACTGCAACATCCTCACAAACCAACTAAAACTGAGCTCTGAGCTCTGATACTCCCTATTCCTTTACTTTCATATCAGTGCAACACTAGTATTAATAGCCCGACTTCACCCTCCATACTATACTGTGAAGCATAGTACTTATTGCCATTACAAGTGCATTCTAAGTAAACAAGTGCATTGCTAATATCTTCCCCTAAACTCAGCTGGAAATGAGCCTCCCATCATCAAGTCTATTGCTTGAATTAAACCCCTAACTTTACCGATACTGCTGCCACCCCCATGCTTGTTACAAGGCAACAAGCACAATTGCCAACCCGAGCACTACTCACAAGTTCACCTGTAGAACACTCCAAAAGCCTCCTCATTGCTTGCACAACTACCAGAGTTCCAGGCACTACTTGCACCAACTGCCTCACCTCATACACCCACACACAGACAAACTGATAACCACCTAAACACCCTCTCAGAAAATTACCTATTGCATAATATGCAGTTGACAACTGCTCGTGCACCTCTGAGCAGAGGTTGCAGTTGCTGTCACTCTCCCTGCAGTATCCACACCCACTCTAGTATATATATATATATATATATAACACTCACGATATCACGATCCTCATATAGAACCATAAAACACAACACTAATATCAACCCTAGTATATATGCACAACCAACACCAACACTTGGTATGCGTAAACCCCCTCAAATTATTATTTTAGGTAGACTAGATATGGTTAGAAATTTTGGTTTAGCATCAGGGTGTTTGAGGTTTAGAAATTATGTTGCATTGACTGGTTCTTTAATTTAAACCCTTGGTGAACCTTACCGTTGCTAAAATAATTGGAGCCCAACGATAGCCTTTAATTTTCAATATACCATTGCACTCTTGACCTGACAAGCCAACCTAGGCGCTGGACATTTCTGTCACTCACAAACACCCTCCCTTGTGCTCTAATTTAATTGCACAACTTTTCAGTCACGAAATCAATTCTTTAGTCCTATGTCTCTGTTTGATAATAAACGAAAGAAATAACAATAGGTTTATACGAAACCCCTTCTTAGGTTTACAAACAAGAAGTACTATTAATCCTATACGAGGATGTTAAGTACAAAATTTTAATCTGGATAAATATTGCTATAGGAGTCTGATCTGCAGTCGATCACTTTGTCCCTTGGACCACACGATGACGAAGAAGTGCTGTAGAAGAAGAAGAAGCTTCAAAGATCGCAAGTGGAATTGGATGCTCAATGCAAAGATCACCAATCACTCCTCTCTGTCTGTGCTCTAGGATCTTCTCTCTCAAAATTCTCCATATTTCTGACCTTTCCTGTTTTCGACCTCTTCTGTTTTCGACCCTTGTCGTTTTCGACCTTTGACCTCCGTGGCCGGAGGTCTTAATTTATAGGCGTAGAACTGAACTGTGGAGAGAACCGCACCATTTACGCGGCGGTTATCATAACTGCCACCCACGTATAAATGATCTTTAGAATGAGCGTATGACGCGTGTCCCATTAAGAGGTAATGCGTATAACTGCTACGAAGATCACGACATGCAAGCCACGTAGGTAACTGCCCCTCGCGTAGAGATGATTGGCGTAGAAGCCAAATAACTGTCTCGTTGGCATAAAAGCCAAATAGATGTTCTGATGGCGTAAAAGCCAAGTAGGCGTAGAAGCCTAATAACTGATATGTTGGCATAGAATCCAAGTAGGCGTAAAAGCCTGATGTTGACTGGAGTCTTGAGCGTATTCTGGACCAGATAGCCTATTCACGTGCCTTTGCAAATATAGCCTGAGTTGGCGTATTTCAAGGAGATAGCATACGGCGTACTCCTATAGCTGAAAATAGCCTGGTGGCGTATCATGCAAAGGTGATGATGTGGACGCATTAGCCATAATTATGGCTCACCCAGTCTTTTGAAAATAGAACCAAATCTCGTGCATTAAATGCAGAGATCGGCCTCCATCACGCGCATTAATTGCAGAGACGTGCCTCGATCTCTGTGCGAAGAGCATCTTTTGACGTGGCAGTTCGTTTTGTCTTCTGCTGAGCGTAAAAGCTCACATCTGCCTATATAAAACCAGACAGCGTATTCCCTTGAATGCGTAAAAGCAATTTGAATCAAGGAAATGTCACTAAACGACGGTCTGGGTCTCTGTGCCGAATCATTATTACAGCCGTCCTTGATCGTCGTGCAGTACTCTTTGTCAGGAGTCAGGTTCATTGTACTGTCTGACAGGTTCATTCAAGAAATATGAAGCGTTCCTCGTAAGACTCATTCGAGGGATGCAAAGCGTTCCTCGTATAACTTTCTGCTGCATTAAAAGCAGATGGGTTTTACGCCGGTGTGGCGATATAGCAACCTTTTTACGCTGAATAGCGTTGAAGCTTTGTTGTACGCCATGGCTCTGAAGTCATGATTTACGCTGCATAACACTGAAATTCTGCTTTACGCGGGCTTCATGCATATAATTTCTCTAGCGTATTTTTTATGCTTCTACAAGACCCCCTTCAAAGCTTTCAAATTCCTCGTAATTTGAAATGCTTTGAATGAAGCATGAAATGGTCAAGTTTGACTCGTTCCACGAGGCTGATTTCTTGGCAAATATTCAGGAATTTTCTTGGGATTTGGTGTGATCTCCTCTGTCTATAAAAAGGCAACTGAGTTAACCTATTCTTCCCATACTTCCTTCACCACACAGAAATGGTTGCCAAGATTCGTCATGCTGACTTGAGGAAGAAGAAGATCATGTTCTTCCCATTCATAAGGAGCCGTAAAAAGAGGCATCTTCGAGCAAATGTCCTCTGCAATGATGGATCATGGAAGGATATCATAGCTTCCTTTGCTCGGGATGATCAGCAATTTCATATGGCAATTCGTCCAGGAGAGAAGAAGGGTCTCATTTGGCCACACAGCTTGTAAGCTGTATTTTCTCCCATCAGGAAGGTGGACGAGGGCAGACAAACTGACCCTGTCTTCCAGTATTGAGTTGGGTCGGAATCCCAACTCAATCTGTCAAGGCGTATGGAGGATGGATTTGAAAAATTTACACAAGTCCAGTTCTGTATCCTCCCGCCATTAATCATTTTCTTTTTAATCAGCCGCGGAAGCTGATTAACTGCTGAAGAAGACGCAGACAAAGATCTCCACCAATATGATGACCTGGCATAGCAGATTCTTGGTGTAATCTTTTGTGAAAATGAGAAACCCTTGGTAGAACAAGGATTTCCAATCATATGTAATCATGAAGATGAAAAACCCTTTGTAGACTGGATTTTCATCATATGTAATCATGATTAATAAAATTTGTCTTCTTTTACGCATCTGATAATTATTTGCCATATTTGCTGTGAGGAAGTCTGAATAGGTAGAGCTTCAAACACGTCTTGAATAACTTTACGCCAACTCTGATGAAAGAGTATCTGACCTTGTTCCGTCTTTTACGCATAACTGTAGACGCGTAGAAAGCTCCTTAGCATTTAAGTTGAGAATCCAAACTGTCATGCTGTTCTGAAGAGTCGCGTATAATTCTGAACTGTTACTTCTCCAATACAAAGAACTTGTTGTTCAGACCGTCATCTTCAAGAATGATTTCCCAAAAATCCCTTAAAAAATAGGGCAAGAAATGGCTGTCAAACAGGCCATACTTAAACTTTTGTAGAATATTCTGACTGTATTTCGGATGAACTTCCAATCGACCCAAGAAGAAGAGTCATTTTCAATGTTGAACTATGTGTGTTCTGGGCACTTGGAATATTTTATAGCCAAGAAGGAGCATTTCTGCGTATATTCTTGTAACTGGCCATCTTGAAAATTGTTCGGATATACGCGTACTCTGGTCTGCGTATTTTAAGATATGCGGAAAGTCATAGATCCGTAGCATCTGTATTTTCTGAGCGTAGAACCGTAGGTTTGTAGCCTCCCGAGCGTAAAAGCTGCTGAGCATAAAAGCATCCGGGCATAAAACCGTAGATTCATAGCTTCTGAGCATAAAATTGTAGACTTGTAGCCTCTCGAACGTAAAAGCTCCCGAGCATGAAATCATAGATTTGTAGCCTCTGAACGTAAAGTCGTAGGTTTGTAGCCTCTCGAGCGTAAAAGCTACCGAGCATAAAAGCATCTGGGCGTAAAACTATAGACTTATAGTCTCTGAGCGAAAAATCGTAGACTTGTAGCCTCTCGAGCGTAAACTCCTGAGCGTAAAATCATAGATCTGCTCTGTGCGTACATTTTGGATCCAGTGACTGTCCGTCTTCCCTTTTCAAATGATAGGCTGACGTGTCCCCAAATCATAACCGAATATTAAATATCGAATTTGGTTGGGAATTTGAAGAGTTATCCAAACTCTATAAATAGCCCAGGGTCTTGAGAGAGAAAACTTTTATCTGCCTTCTCAAAACCCTAGCTTTTCAAGAACCTTTCTCCTTCGTTTCTTTCTGGAAAACTCAGAATCGTCATGGCACCGAAGCCAACCTCTACCTCAAAGGGAAAGAAAGCTGTGTCTTCTTCTCGCTTAGCTGCTCAAGCACGAGCAACTCCCGTTGGGTTGAGCGAACCACGCTCTGAACGAAGTGCCCCAGCGTCAAGTTCTGCACCAGGCGTCATAGGTAAAGCTCTTGGGACGAAAAAAACGAAGAAAAAACCTTCGCACACGTTGTACGTGAACGCGCTAGGTCATCTTCTGTGCTGAGAGCCTCTTCGAGGAAGATGATGCACAAGGATGTTTCATCATTTACGCCCACATTCCTAATGTGTCAGCGTAAAAACTCCATATTTTCGTAGTCTGGCGTAAAAGCTTTGACTGTCAAAATTTGGCGTATACTACAAACTTTGAGTGCTACGCTCTGGATGAAAATTCCAGCGTAATAACTCAAATCTTGGCAGTCTGGCGTAAAAACACAGACTGTTAGATTTTTTGTGTATATTGCCAACCTTGAATTTTACGCCTCGAAAATAGATTCCAGCGTAAGATCGAGTTTATGCAGTCTTGGCGTAAAAGCATGGACTGTAATCTGCAAGAATATGATGTCTAGTATAAAAACTGACTTTTTTCTTCTTGTATTCTGTAGTGGACTTGCAGATCCCTCTATTGGCTGATGTAATGGGTTCTGCTGCCGGGATGCTGAACTTGAATTATTTAGAGGATTTGTCGCATGTGACATTTCCCATATCTGGAGACAACTATCCTGAAGGAAGGAGAATCCTAATCTCGTCCCAGGGAGAACGCATGCTGCTGAGTATGATCAGCGGGGAGCCCCTGACGTATATAGACGGGGACAAATATATAAAACCAGCTTTCTTGTTCGGGGATATGATTGATAAACGATCCCAGACGAAGCCCAAGAAGGAAAACTGGGTTTTTACTGCTGAGGGCATAGTCATGTACCTGCCAAGGATGTTTAGAGATTACCCTATCTCGGCATTCTTTCATGCCACGCATCCCAGGAAGATGGGGTACCCTGACTCTTGATCTTCACGGCCAGCTGAGGGCATAGTCAGACCGAGGATTGTTTGTAAGCCGTCCTTCGGGTCCTGTTATGCCTTTCAGGAGATTATTTCCGGGTAGTGTCCCGAGTGAAGATACTGCACTGCTCCAGCCGTTTCAATTATCGACTTTTTGCAATGACTTCATGGGGCGTGGAGGAGTATACCCTAAGGTTAATCCTCGGATCAGCGGGTGGCTTAGTCCTGGAAATCTTCGATGGGCTCGTTTAACTGCCTGGGCCCTGAAGCAATTTCAGCCGGAGCTGGAGAGAATTGGTCTGTTCTCGGCCGTGAGTGCCACCAGTGTTGGGCTGCCTCTCAACCCCAACCTATTTTTGGCTTTGATGGAGCGGTATATCTCGCTCACTGGGACTTTTGCCACTCCGCTAGGGGAGTTGGGACTGGCCCTTCATGAAATGGTAGAGGTTTCGAAGCTGCCAATGGGGGATACTCCTTATGAAGAGTATGTTCCCACAAATAAGGAGTTGAAGGATGCAAAACCTCGGGTATTGGCAGTGTATCAGGAACTAATGTGCCACTATCTTGCCTGCACCACCTTCTACAATGAGCCCTCTGATTTGGCTCATACCAACAAGTGGGCATCCTATCTCTTCTTTCATCAGGCCAGAGCTGCTAAGCCAGACAAAGTTGTAGATAGCAGGGATAAGCCCTTGAATCTTCTGAGCGTGCTTAATGCTCAGATAGTTGATGATCTTATTGAAGACGCTGAGGCTTCAGATCAAGTTCTCGATGAGGAGATCGAAAGTTATCCTGCAGGCACTAAAGCCTACAGTTATATGAGGCATTGTCGCAAGCCTTTGTCCAGGGAAGCTCAACTGGCTGGCTTCCTCTCTGTATGGCTACGCCGGTTGGTAGTACCTGGCATCGCATCTGCAGATCGCATTCATCGCAACACCTTATGGCCTGCAGTGCGATTGGTGTTTGGGGCAAAACTAGGCCTGCTCCCTACCATGGTATGCCGGATACAAGCTGGCCTGAGGGGCCTTACTGATGGGCTTCTCGCTGATGAGTCAAGGCATAAAAATTTTCCCAGGATAGAGTTACCATTCCTATATCTGATGGGATGGTTAATTCTCCATAACCCCAGGGTGATGTCTCCCGGCTCTTCCAGTAGTTCGGGAAATAATTTCTTGTTGAATTACAAGAATTCTACTTGGAATGTGACGATCGTCGTAGATTGTCGGTGAGCATTAAATTTTGCTCATAGCTGGAAGCTCTTCTGCGTCGTCCCCACTGTACATCTCAATCAACAGGGGACGAAACTTCAGGATTCTGGTCACGGGAGGACCGTTCTTTCTCCCGAAGCTTTTCATTGGTTGGTCTGCATTAGACCTTCCCATTTGTTGTATAGAAGTGAAGACCATTGCTTCTTGGAGCCATATTTGCCTAGTCGATTCGCTAGGCAGTTTGGATATGACCAGCTGCATGTTGGAAATGCCATCACCAGCTTCAAGTCCAGAGGTGGACTTATTGATGGAGCCAGAGGGTGGCGGTAATTCATGATGGGTTGTACTGGAGCATTCTTTACTGTACCTACGACTTCTCTCTCCATGGAGTTGCGCATCCTCCATTCATACGCACAATTTTATGTGGCCATCAATACGCTCCATCGCGATTTTGATATGCGTGGAAGTTTTAGGATGCCCTCTCATAAGTCTTCTGGAAGAGAGGAGGTTCCGTCAGTCTCGTCTAATGAGGGTGAAGACCCTATCGGTCCAGATGAGTTTTCATTGATAGTACCGAGAGTCGTAATACCTCCGCCTGCAGAGCCTCTTGTTATCCCCAGTAAGCGAAAGGCTCCCGCTCCGAAAGAGCCTTCTCCTCGCAAGAAAAAGAAGACTGTCGATGGTCCTAAAAGGACTTCCAGTCATGAGGCTCCTAGGAGTGATACTGTTGTTTCCCCTATTGAGGGTGATTCTTTGATCGAAGGTCCTTCGACTTTTAGAGAGAGAACCTTCACAGTTCCTGCTGACAGTGCCGGAGAATCTTTGCTCGAGATCGACGCTGCTGCTACTGCTTCTGGTAGTGCAGTGAGATTACCTTCGAGGCCGAGCAATTTAAGGATATCTTTATCCAGACCAATAATGGATCCAGCCCAATCTTCATCTGTAAGTATCTCTGGTGAGATTCCACCCGATGAACCTCGATTGGATCTGGGTGAAGACTTAGATGACTTCCCTCAGACGTCATTTGATGCACCCTCTTCCCCAGGTATGACAGCTTGCTTAGCCTCATTAAGAACTGATTTAGCTGTACTTGCTGCGGACGCGACATATATACCATCAACTATGGGTAAATATTGTCCTTACGCCTCTTTTTTTTAGGAAAATTAACATCAAATTGATATTAACTTTCTCTTATCTTCTTTTCAGGGGAAGACATATCAGGGGAGGGTGGATCTGACGCCACTTTTGACTTTGTTGAGGATCCTGCCGATGAAACGGTGATGCTTGTCACCGAAGGGGCATGCTTTGAAGATGTTGCTCCCTCGTCTGCAGCCTCCCTCCTCAAGCATGCGAGCAACTTCAAATGTTGTTGGCGTTTCTTCTTTTGTTGAGCCATCTCCTAAAGCGAAAACTGTGACGACACCCTCTACAGTCGTTCCTGGAAGGGGATTCGCTGATATCGTGGCCACTCCCAGCGTCCATTCGAATCTCACGACGCTAGTTGAGCAATTTTCTAGCATTTTCTACGCCACTTTGAAAACGCTGATATCGATGGTACTGGAGAAGAATCTAGGCTTCGAGGCTCTGAAGACTTCCTCCAACTTCAGTATAGCGCAGATCAGATATTTTAATGATAATGACAGAGCTGATGCACTAGAGCAAATAGTTAATGGTTTGGAACAACCTATTAACGATTATTTGCAACTATCTCGAGGCAGCTTTGACGATCTCGTTCAAGCTAAGTATGACTCCTTAACTGCAAAACTTACTGGGCAAATGGAATCTCTAAACAAGTCCATCCAGGAACAACAGCAGGAGATGGATCAAGAGCATGCTGAATTGGAGTATGTCATTCCCCAGCTGGCTAAGTGCGAGACCGAATATGAGGAAGAGGCAGCGAGGGTCCACAAATTGAAAGATGAACTTGCTAAGGCAGAGGAGCGGGCTCTCGCTTTATCGGCAGCTCGAGACGTATTGAAGGCCCGAATAGAAGCGTCTCAGCAGAACCTGGCACATGTGGGTGTCATCCACGCAGGTTTTGTACATACTCGGTCTGAACTATCTGCCTTGAATAATGAGGAGGCAAGGTTGGAGCGAGCTCGTGCTGATGTCTTAAACTCCAGGGATGAGAGAATGGCTTCTCTGGCGCAACAGATTCGCGACCTAACTGCTCCTCCCAAATGATGTACCTCTTGCTTTTATATGTAACTTGCTCTTTCTGAGATAATAAAGAGACTTCATCTGACTTTGGTGGACCTATCATTTTTTGAATATAAATGATAGGCTAGGGTGAAAGTGATATCAGAGGTATCATGAACATGACATACTTTCGTTAAGGTCTAGCTAAATATAAAACTATTCAGGGATAACATGAATATAATCCAACTAAATTTGTATACTAAACACTATCAGAGGTAATATGAACATGATAGGTTTACAAATTAGTTAAGGATATCTATTCAGAGGTCATACAAACCTGATAGAATATAATCCAGCTAACCTTTATAAATGGTATTATCAGAATAAGATCTTCATCATACTCCATTTAAGCAAGGGAGATTAAGCATAGTACTTATTCAGGAATTTGCCGTTGATAGGAGCCATTAACAAGTCTCCATTAGGCTTGGCTAATCTGTAAGCGCCATTTGAGAATGTTGTCTCGATCGCATAAGAATCATCCATTTCTTTGCGATTGTTTGTATGGACTTCGGATATCGTACCAGAGGTAATATGGACATAGTACAGTATCGTGTTTAACAAGGACATCCCACTGGGGGGGTTTTGGTGGACCTATTATTTGTTGCGCACGTTGAGTGCAAATAATAAGTTCGAAACAAGCCCTATCAGAGGTAGTATGGACATGATAGGTTTTGTGGCTAATAAAGACATCCCGCTGGGGAATTTTTATGGACTCATTACTTTTATACACACGCTAGTGCAAGAAATGAGTTTGAGACAAATCCTGACAGAGATAATATAGATGTTTGTAAAATATGACTCTGTGGGGATAGTAGAGATACGTAGTTCAGAGGTAATATGGACGTGAACTTTTCATTTCCATTGTGGACCTATTACTTATTGTGCACAAAAGTGCAAGAAATAAGTTTAAGACAAGCCCTGCCAAAGGTAATATGGACGTGGCAGTTTTTGTGGACTTAACACCACCGGCGCACTTAGAGTTAAGTACGGATGCTAAGTTGATATGACAACCGATATCAGAGGTAATATGGACATGATAATCGATAGCCAAAACTTGGAAGGTTTGTTCAGAGGTAATATGAATATGACAAACTTAACCGGAGAAAAGTGGACTTATTATCCATGGCGTACCTTAAGTACAGATAATAAGCTGAAACAACTAACACTATCAGGGGTTATGCGAACGTGATAGCAGAAAGTCAAAGAGAAGAACTGTACTCAGAGGTGATATGGACATGGAAAAGTTCTAAAAATATCTTACTCAGAGGTAATGTGGACATGGTAAGATAGTGGACTTAACACCACTGGCGTACTTAGGGTTTAAGTACGGGTGCTAAGTTGAGATGACAACCGATATCAGAGGTAGTATGGACATGATAATTGATAGTCAAAACTCGGAAGGTTTGTTCAGAGGTAATATGAACATGACAAACTTAACTGGGGAAGATTTTGTTTAGACGCATCATCAGGCATTGGAGTGAGGAAGCAAATTGTCACGTTGGAGTGAGATTAATTTACAACAGTCCTTTTCTCGTTTATACATGCAAAGTGATGACTTTGGCATCGATCATCTCCTGGATTCTCCTCTTCAGTACATAACATGCCTTTGTGGGATGGTGAACGTACCGATGAAAGAGACAATATTCTGGGTCATCGACATTGCCAGCCCTTTCAGGGTATCTGATGTTGGGTAGCCGAAGCTTGTTTTCCTTCATCAGTATATTGAAGATTTCAATGATATCATCATCATTGAAAGAGAAAGTCCCCTTTGGCCTTCGGACTGCTGATACCTGAGTCGTACGGTCTTCAAGGAAAATAGTCATGGTTGCATCATCTTTGGATTCAGAGGGAATTCTACCCCCAGCTTTGGATGCTGCTCTGTTTTGTCGAGGAAGACTACCCCCAGACATGTCATTGTCCACAGAAGTAGATTTAGAAGGACCTGCCTCTGGGGGTTTGGAGTTTGCAAGAGATGTGGTATACCCTAACTCGAAACGAGTTCGTTGACAGTAGGGATCACCATATAACGGTATTCGTCTACCTTTTCCAAAGTTGAGTCCTGGCTTCGACTTCAAATCATAACCCATATTTTGTATAATCCTCAAAGCTTGTGGGCTATATCGGTGTACTTGCATTCTTCCAGCATCACACTCGTGAGAATCCTCTTGTACAATCGGTTTACTTTGTATGCGACCGAAGACTATTTGATGCTGATCGTATCGAGTAGATGGAACGATAAAGATAGAATCTTCATGTGGTCCATATGTCATGACGACATTAGCTGTTGAAGCTACTCCCCACATGATTTCCCCACGTTTAGTAGTTAAGGGCACTAGGTCATGATTTTGACCTCTGCCTCTGCGTTTCTGGATCAGGAAATTCCGCAAATCAGGGAGATAATCAGAAGAAGAAGAAGGCTTATTATGCCTTTTTACATTAGTTGGAACGCGGATACTGGGAACCCCCACCCTCTCTCTGCCGTAGGAATACAGCAGTTCAGCTATGTAAGTAGCACCTGATCCATGAGGAGTGTATCTATCCACAAACTGGGCCTTCTTTACGCCGAGGGGCTTCTCCTGGCGTAATTAGGAATTTTGCTCAGATTGGCGTAAAATATGAGAAGTCTTCAAATGGCCATCATCATCCCGCGTAATCTGAAGTGCATGCCACTTCTTTTTTGTATGGCGTAAAAGCCGAGAGGTCAAATATTCTGCCACTTGTTTTCCCTTGCGGAGATTGCAGGGACCATCTGCCACCTTATAGGCGGGAGACGTGATTTTACGCGCAAGGCGCTTTTAAAATTTCTGACTTGCTGCTTAGGCTTTGTCAGAAACTATGTCTGCCCCATCAGCGACGGGCGACGAGTTTTTACGCGCAGAGCGCGTTGTATACTTCTGGGTTGGCACTGAGGCATTGCCAAAAGTTTTGTCTGTTCCGCCAGCGATGGGAGACTGAGTTTTACGCGTAAGGCGTGGAGTGGACTTCTGGATTGGCGCCAAGGCATTGCCAAAAGCTTTGTCTGCCACGTCAGCGACGGGAGACTGAGTTTTACGCACAAGGTGCGGAGGGAACGATGCTACAACCTCGTTGGTCGGAGAGAGAGAGCCTGTAGAAAGGGCAGAGGATGTCCGGGGCATCCATACTTTATGTCATTTCCTGTTGTCTTGGACAGAGAGGGGACGAGAGCTACCCCCTGCACGAAGCATATCTTCGTAAGCAGATTGGTCGAACTGGACGACCAAAGTCTTCTTCGTTGCTCCAACGGATACAGCATCGTGTTGAGCAATGACCTTCTCATCAGAAGAGAAAGTATCCCCAGCAGAGTCGCCATCTTGTGTTTGATAATAAATGAAAGAAATAACAATAGGTTTATACGAAACCCCTTCTTAGGTTTACAAACAAGAAGTACTATTAATCCTATACGAGGATGTTAAGTACAAAATTTAAATCTGGGTAAATATTGCTATAGGAGTCTGATCTGCAGTCGATCACTTTGTCCCTTGGACCACACGATGACGAAGAAGTGTTGTAGAAGAAGAAGAAGCTTCAAAGATCACAAGTGGAATTGGATGCTCAATGCAAAGATCACCAATCACTCCTCTCTGTTTGTGCTCTAGGATCTTCTCTCTCAAAATTCTCCACCTTTCCGACCTTTCCTGTTTTCGACCTCTTCTGTTTTCGACCCTTGACGTTTTCGACCTTTGACCTCCGTGGCCGGAGGTCTTAATTTATAGGCGTAGAACTGAACAGCGGAGAGAACCGCACCTTTTATGCGGCGGTTATCATAACTGCCACCCACGTATAAATGATCTTTAGAATGAGCGTGTGACGTGTGTCCCATTAAGAGGTAATGCGTATAACTGCTACGAAGATCACGGCATGCAAGCCACGTGGGTAACTGCCCCTCGCGTAGAGATAATTGGCGTAGAAGCCAAATAACTATCTCTTTGGCGTAAAAGCCAAATAGCTGTTCTGGTGGCGTAAAAGCCAAGTAGGCGTAGAAGCCCAATAACTGATATGTTGGCATAGAAGCCAAGTAGGCGTAGAAGCCTGATGTTGACTGGAGTCTTGAGCGTATTCTGGACCAGATAGCCTGTTCACGTGCCTTTGCAAATATAGCCTGAGTTGGTGTATGTAGAAGCATGAAAAATACGCTGGATGGCTACACGCAGCTTATTGGTGCGGGGCAGCGTAAAGAGATGACCTCAGAGCCATCAAGCATGCAAAATAAGAGCTTTTTCCGCTGAGCACAACGTGAAATATTAAAGCTCAAAGGACCATCCGCGTAAGTGCAGTATGTCCAGGCTGCTTCAGCGTAAGACAGGGTGTTTCATCGCCTATATGGCGTAAAACACATCCGCTTTCAATACAGCATTAAAGCGTATGAGGAACGCTTCGTGTTCTCCAAAGTGAACCTGTCATGTCCTGCAAATGAACCTGACGTCTGGACTTCTGACAAAGGGATACTGCTCGACTACCCAGGCGGCGGCTATAATGATGGCGCGACACTGCAACCCAGGCTGTCGTTTACTGCCATTCCCTTTGCGTAAACCACTTTTTCGCGTACAGAGGACTACGCCGCCTAGTTTTACACAGGCAGGTGTGAGCTGTTTACGCTCCGTGAAAGACAAACCGCCTGCCACGTCAAAAGCTGCACTTAGTACAGGGCTCGAGGCATGCCTCTGCATTTAATGCACAGAGCGGTGACTGTTTCTCGAGGCACGTCTCTGCGTTTGATGCACAGAAGGGCTGCAGACCTTCAAAACGCGCCTCTGCATTTAATGTGCAGAATAAAGGCGGATCTCTACATTTAATGCAAGGGATTTGATTAAATGTCACCGAACCGTCGTTTAGTTACATCCCCTTCGCGTAAACTACTCCTACGCCTGCAAAGGAGATACGCTGCCTAGTTCTACACAGGCAGACGTGAGCTTCTTACGCTCCGCGGAAGACAAACCACCTGCCACGTCAGCAGCTACTCTGCGTACAGAATTCGAGACGCGTATCTACATTTAATGCGCAGAATGATGGCAAATCTTAAAGACAAGCATTTGCATTTAATGCACAGGATGGTGGCAGATCTCTGCATTTAATGGAAGGGATTTGATTATATCTTCAAAAGCCGTAATTCCGGCTAAGACGTCCACATCAGCGCTCTGGCACCTTACGCAGCGGCTTCTACGCCCATTCAGCTTCTGTGCTCACTCGGCTTCTACGCCCACTCGGCTCCTACGCCCACTCGGCCTCTATGACCACTCGGCCTCTACGCCTACTCGGCTTCTACGCCTACTCGGCTTCTATGCCTACTTGGCTTCTATGCCATGGTGACAGACATTGGCTTCTACGCCAACCTCTTCTAAACGAGGGATACCTACCTGCATGGCTTTTACGCCGTGATCTTCGTAGCGGTTATACGCGTTTTGTCCCTTAGTTGGACCCGCGTCACACGCTCATTCAAAAGATCATCTATACGCAGGCATTGGTTATTTTAACCGTTGTGTAAAAGGGTGCTATACTGTCCACTCCTCGGTTTTTACACCAACTGAGTGGTCACTGTCACTAAAACTATATAAATAGAGACCTCTATCAACAGAGGAACAGGTCGAACTTTTAAAAGGAAGATCGAACAAGGTGGAAGAAATTGGTCAAAAAACCTCCAAAGAGATCGAACCACGGGTCGAAACATTGGAGATTGAGGAGAAGTCGAAGAGTCTTTGAGAGAGAGGAATCCGGAGCTCAGGCAAAGAGTAGGGATCGACGACTTTGGCATCATGCATCCACCCTCTTTTGCAACCTTCGAAGCGGCTTCCTGTCTTCTAGGACACTTCTTCAACATCGTGTGGTCCAAGGGCTAAAGTGATCGACTGCAGATCAGACACCTATAGCAATATTTACCCAGATTTATAAATTGTACTTCGACATCCTCGTATAGGATTAAATTGTACAAGTTTGTTTGTAAACCAAAGAACACGGGTTTCGTATAAACCCCGTCTCGAATACATTTCATTCTTTCGTTTTCTACCACAAACAAGATGGCGACTCTGCTGGGGACGTCTTTCTCTTCTGATGAGGAAGTAATTGCTCAACACGATGCGGTATCTGTAGGAACCGTGAAGAAGACACTGGTCGTCCAATTTGACCAGTCTGCCTACGAAGACATGCTTCGAACCGGGGGTAGCTCTCACCCTCTCTCCGTCCAAGACAACAGGAAGCTGCGCAAGGTCTGGATGCCCAAGACATCCTCTACCATTCCTGTGGACTCTCCGATCTCTCCGATCTCTCCGACCAATGAGGTTGTAGCATTGCTCCCTCCGTGCCCTGCACGTAAAATTCAGTCGCCTATCTCTGACAGGGCCGACAAAACTTCTGGCAAGGCCTTAGCGCTAACCCAGGAGTATACTCCGCACCTTGCACGTAAAATTCAGTCGCCTGTCTCTGACAGGGCCGACAAAACTTCTAGCAATGCCTCAGTGCTAGTCCAGAAGTCCACTCCGCGCCCTGCGCGTAAAATGCAGTCTCCCGTCACTGGCGGAATAGACAACATTTCTGATAAGGCCTTTGCGCCAAATCAGAAATTCCAAACGCATTCCACGCGTAAAACTGCATCTGCCTTCCATGGAAAAGCAGGTGATCCCTGCAATCTATGCAAGGGAAAGCAGGCGGCGGACTACTCAACTTCTCGGCCTTTATGCCAGCGAGGAAACAATCTATCCACCCTCCGGATTACGCGAGAAGCCGATGGCCGACTGAGGACCTCTTCAGCTTTACGCCAGTCTGAGCAAATCTCCAAATTACGCCAGGCGAAGTCCCTCGGCGTAAAGCAAGCTCAGGTTGCGGAAAGACACCCTCCCCGGGGATTATCTGCCACCCAGATGGCCAACCTGTTGTACACAGGTGGCACAGGGAAAACCATGGTTCCCAACCTCCGCATGCCCACTGATGGGAACAGAAGGAATAGGCCATCGTCTTCTTCTTCTGTAAATCCTCCTGACCTGCGTACCTATCTGATCCAGAGACGCAAAGACAGGAGTCATAAACAGGCTTCGGATCCCCTAACGGTCAAACGGGGAGAGATCGTATGGGAAGACGCATCAACATCTAATGTCATCATGATATATGAACCATATGAAAATAATGCCTTTATTGTCCCTCCAACTCGCGACGACCAGCATCCGATAGTGTTCAGTCGCAGGCGGAGCGGTCCGGCTATACAAGAAGAATTTCTCGAGTCTGAGGGGGGGGGAAATACAAATCCAAAGGTATAGCCCGCAAGCTTTGAAGATTATACAGAGCATGGGTTATGATTTAAAATCCAAACAAGGCCTCAACTATGAAAGAGGCAGACGAACACCATTGCATAGTAACCTTTACTATCAACAAACTTGTTTTGGGTTGGGGTACACTGCGCCCCCTGCAAACTCCAAACCTCCAGAGGATGATCCTGTAATACCAGAAGTGGGTCCTTCCAAACCAACCTCTATGAACGAACGCGACGACAAGCCTGGGGATAGCCTACCTCAACGAAATAAGGTGATGTCCAGAACAGGGGGTAGAATTCTCTCAAAATCCAAATATGATGCAACGAGGGCAATCCTCCTGGGAGATCAAAAGACTCAGGCATCGGGATCCCGAAAACCGAAAAGGGCTTTTTTCTTCAAAGAAGATGACGTCATTGAAATCTTCAACATGTTGATAAAAGAAAACAAACTTCAGGTTCCCAACATCAAATACCCCGAGAAGGCCGGCAAAGTCGACGATCCAGATTATTGTCTCTTCCATCGGTACATTCACCACCCTACGAGGGCCTGCTATTTGTTAAAAAGAAGAATTCAGGAGTTGATCGATGCCGAGGTCGTCACTTTACATCTATAAACGAGGGGACAATCACGGCGGGCTGGGTTCACCTTAAAACGTGACGATTGGCTCCCTCAAGAAAAATACAGGAGGATGAACCTCTGAAAGTTTCCCCAGTGGATCCTACAGGTTTATCCCCACTCGAGAAAATCACTCTATAGTAAATTTTTCGAACAGAGTTTGTCATGTTCATATCACCTCTGAATAAACTTTCGGCTATCGATTGTCATGTACATATTACCTCTGGTATCAATCGTCACCTACACTTAACATCCGTACTTAATTCTAAGTACACCAGTAGTGTTAAGTCCATAAAAACTGCCATGTCCATATTACCTCTGAGCAGATGTGTACCTCCATCCCCAATGGAGTCACGATCACAAAGTTTGTCATGTTCATATCACCTCTGAATAAACTTTCGGCTGTCGATTGTCATGTCCATATTACCTCTGGTATCAATCGTCACCTATACTTAACATCCATACTTAATTCTAAGTACACCAGTAGTGTTAAGTCCACAAAAACTGCCATGTCCATATTACCTCTGAGTAGATGTGTACCTCCATCCCCAATGGAGTCACGATCACAAAGTTTGTCATGTTCATATCACCTCTGAATAAACTTTCGGCTGTCGATTGTCATGTCCATATTACCTCTGGTATCAATCGTCACCTACACTTAACATCCGTACTTAATTCTAAGTACACCAGTAGTGTTAAGCCCACAAAAACTGCCATGTCCATATTACCTCTGAGCAGATAATTCCCTCTTCCCATCACAGACATCATGATCGACAACACCTGCAGTTTTGAACGCATGTCTTTCATGGACGAATTCTCAGGAAACAATCAGATCAAGATGCATCCTGAAGACGAGAAGCACACTGCCTTCCGGACACCGTTGGGGGTATATTGTTATACGGTCATGCCCTTCGGATTAAAGAACGTCGGGGCTACATACCAACGGGCTATGAGTAACATATTCCACAAGCATTTACGCAAGACAGTGGAATGTTACGTAGACAATATAGCTGTCAAAAGCCGCCTCAAGGACAATCACATCCAAGACTTAAAGACGGTATTCGAGCTGATGCGCCAACATCAACTCAAGATGAACCCCACAAAGTCCTTTCTGGGTGTATCTAGTGGCAAATTCCTAGGATTTGTCATTACCGCCAAAGGCATTCAAGTGGACCCTGGTAAAGTCAAGGCCATCTTAGAAATGCGACCGCTCCGTAATCTGAGGGAACTCAAGGGATTTCAAGGTCGTCTGGCTTATATCCAAAAATTCATATCCAACCTCTCTGGGAGATGTCAGCCTTTTTCTCGTCTCATGAAGAAAGGTATATCCTTCGTATGGGACGAAGCCTGTCAGTAAGCGTTTAACGATATCAAACGCTACCTCACTCATCCGCCAGTTCTGGTGCCTCCCATCATAGAAAGACCATTCTTCCTGTACGTTCGAGCAATGGACCATTCTCTGGGAGCTCTTCTCGCACAGAAGAACGATGTAGGGCATGAACAGGCTATCTACTATCTAAGTAGAATGATGATCGGAGCTGAGCACCGGTACAATCTAGTGGAGAAGGAATGTTTGGCTCTGATGTTCGCTATTCAGAAGACGCGGTACTATGTCACCGGCCAGACTATTCATATCATCTCCAATATCAATCCTCTTCGGGTACTGATGAACAAGCCAAGTATTCTTAACTCCCGACTCGCGACTTGGGCGATGTTATTAACACCATACGACATGGTGTACGTCCCTCAGAAGTCCATCAAAGGCCAAGCATTGGCCAACTTCCTAGCTGCTCATCCGATCCCAGAGGCCTCCAAATTATACGAGGACATTCCCGACGAGGTTGCAGAATGTAATTCCGCAATGGAAAGTGACGCATGGCAACTATTCTTCGACGGCGCCTCCAGGACTGGTCCCAGAGGAAACGTAGTTTCAGGAGTAGGAATCGTCCTAGTCACTCCTGATAAGCTCGTCATCTACCGAGCATATTCTCTTAGCGAGCCATGTTCCAACAATGTGGCAGAGTACAATGCTCTGCTAATCGGCCTCCAAGTCGCTAAAGAATTGGGCGTCGAGTATCTGGAAGCTTTCGGTGATTCTCTGCTTATCGTCAATCAAGTCAGGGGAATATATGAAGTCCAGAATCCAGACCTTATCCCCTATCACCAAGCGACGGTCGAGATAGCCATGACATTCAAAGGGTTCTTCCTAGAGCATGTACCTCGATCTCAGAATCTGGAAGCTGATGCCCTAGCCAGTCTAGCTGCGGATTTAGCTACTCCTATAAGAAGGCAGAATTCGATAATCCTTCTTAACAGAGATTTATTCTGTGTGAAGAACAACTTTCACATAGAACGCAGCTACGCTGTGAACACCGATCCTCCTACGAGAGATTGGAGAAGTCCCTTCATAGATTTTGTGGCATACGGAATCTTACCGGAGGACCCTAAAGAAGCAGTATCCGTCAAAAGATGATCTTTACGCTTCTACTTCGATGCATCTTCACAATGCCTATATCGCCGGACCTACGACGGACTGCTATTGAGATGTCTCTCTAACGACGAAGCACAGCAGATTATCCGTGAAGCTCACGACGGCGTATGCGGAGCACATCAACCCGGTCCTAAGCTACAGGATCGTATCAGGAGAATGGGCTATTACTGGCCTACTATGATCGCAGACGCAATCAAATATGCAAGACAATGCAGAGCGTGTCAGGTTCATGCAGACTTCATACATCAACCGTCTGAACATCTACATCCTACGGTCGCATCCTGGCCTTTCGAAGCATGGGGTATGGATATCATTGGTCCTATTCACCCGTCTTCTTCCAGAGGTCACCGGTTCATACTGGCCATCACGGATTACTTCTCCAAATGGGCAGAGGCGATCCCTCTTGCTGAGGTGAAGGCGTCTAATGTGATCAGCTTCATCAAGCATCACGTCATTTATCGCTTCGGGGTACCCCGGAGGATAATTCGCGACAATGGGCCTCAGTTCATCAGCCAAGCGTTTCATCGATTTTGCGATAAAAATCGGATACATAATATTGCCTCTACGGCATATTATCCAGCTGCTAATGGTTTGGCGGAAGCTTTCAACAAAACCATTATCAAACTCTTGAAGAAGTTCGTCTCTTCAAACAAGAGAGATTGGAATGAGAAGCTGGGCGAATGTCTCTGGGCATACCGCACAACGGTACGAACACCGACAGGTTGTACCCCATTCTCACTGGTCTACGGGAGCGAAGCAGTTCTCCCCATTGAAATCCAGATCCCGTCACTCAGGATAGCCGTGACTAATGAGCTGACTCAAGAAAAGAATGACCTTTTAAGGCTTCAAGAGCTAGAAGGATTACACGAGAAATGCCTCCAAGCTCAACAGCGCATCGCGCTCTACCAAGCACGCATTTCCAGAGCTTTCAATCATAAAGTAAAGGAAAGAGTGTTCAAAGTCGGCGAGCTAGTTTTAGCCGTAAGAAGGCCGATGATTCTTACTCACAGGAGTAAAGGCAAATTCCAGCCCAAATGGGAAGGCCCTTATGTGATCGAGACAACGTTCTCAAACGGCGCTTACAGGTTAGCCCAGCCTAATGGAGACCTGTTAATGGCTCCTATCAACGGCAAATTCCTGAAAAGGTACTATGCTTAATCTCCTCTGCTCAAGTAGAATATAGCGAAAACCTCAATTCTGACAAAACTACTTCCAAAACGAAACTAGTTGGGTCATATTCTATCATGTCCATATAACCTCTGAATAGATATGTTCGACTAATTTGGAAATGCAATACCTATCACGTCCATATTACCTCTGATAGTGTCTTGTCTACAAACTTTAGTCAAAGCATATTCTATCATGTCCGTATGACCTATGAATAGATATGTCCTAGCCAAAGCATATTCTATCATGTCCGTATGACCTTTGAATAGATATGTCCTACCAAAGCATATTCTATCATGTCCGTATGACCTCTGAATAGATATGTCCTACTAAAGTTTACCGAGAGCCTATCACGTCCATACTACCTCTGATATCACTCTCGCCCAAACCTGTCGTTTACATTCCGAAATGATGGGTCCACAAAGTCAGAAAAGAGTCTCTTTATTTATTTCCAAAAAGAGCAAAATTACATTTGGAAAGCAAAAAGAAGAAAGGGTACATCATTGTGGGGGAGCGGTCAGATCGCGAATCAGCTGCACCAGTGCAGCTATCCTCTCATTCCTGGAAACCAAGGCATCAGCACGGGCCCGCTCCAGCCGTGCCTCGTGGTTGCTTATAAAGGACAGTTCGGCCCTTGCCCGAAGGGAACCCGCACGGGCAGCTTCTGCACGCTCCAAATCCCGTCGTGCTGTGCTCAGTCGACCAGTCGCTACATCTAGACCTGCCAACGACTGAGAAGCCCACTCCTCTGCCTGAGCGAGTTTTTCTTTCAACTTGCGGGTCCTCGCTACATTCCCTGCATGCTCGGATTGGCACTTCGTCTGAAGAGCAAGAGCCTCCTCCACGACAGATTTTCTCTCATCCATCTCCAGCTGATGTGTTTTGATGGATTTGTCTAGGCTTTCCAGCTGTTTAGTAAGCCGCGCAGTCATGAAGTCGTATCTAGTCTGGACCTCAGCTTCAATGCTGCCCCGAGCCAGCTGCGAGTATTCGTTAATAGGTTGCTCCAAACCATTAACCATCGCCTCCAGGGCGTCAACTACCCCAGAATTGCCGAATTCCCTGACCGCCCCGATCAAAAACTGAGAAGCCTTCTTCAGACGCTCGAAGTCTAGATTCTTCGCCAACACCATTGATATCAGCGTTTTCAAGCTGGCATAGAAGATGCTGGTATATTGATCGGTCAGCGCAGTCAGATCCGATTGGACACCAGGAGTGGCCGCAATATTGGCGAGTCCCCCTCCAAGAGTGATTGCAGACGATGTGGCCACGGCCGTCGCCTCAACAGGTGGTGCGACCAGGGAAGACGCGACAACGACAGTCGAAGTCATCGGCATACTCGCAGGAGGCGATGTCACAATGATAGGCTCATCCTCCTCTTGAGATGTCGAAACTACTCGGGGCAAGCCGGCACCCGAAGATATTTCCTCCTCGAAGTCGGGCGCCTCCATATCACCGCCAGGAGCCGAAGCAGAGCCAAAAGGCGCCTCAACGCTGTCCTCCCCGTAGACATCTGCCCCTGAAAAGAAGACGAGAAAGTTAATATCGACACGATGTTAATTTCTCTAAAAAGAAGGGCGTAAAGACGATATTTACCCACGGCCGACGGCATATACGTCGCATCTGCGGCCTATACAGCTAAATCATTTCTTAATGATGCTAGGCAAGCTGTCATACCTGGAGAAAGGGGTCTGCTAACTGACACTGGCAAGTAGTCTTCCAAGTCCTCCTCAAATTCCAACCGAGGCTCATCGGCTGGAATCTCACCAGGTGCACTCGCAGGCATGAAAGGGGTCTCTTCCAATGCTGATCCGGATAAAGGTATACGAAATCCTATACTCAGCCCCGGAGGCGACTTCGTTCTACTACCGGAGGCGGTGGCATCAACTGCAGCCTCAAGCAGGAGTTCTCCGGCACCGCCAGCCGAAATTGAGGGTCCCTCTCTAAAAGGCGAGGAACCTCCAATCAAAGAGACATCACCAACAGGGGAGACAGCAGGTTCCTCTCTATGAGCCTCAATACCAGGAATCCGGAGAGGACGATTAACCATCTTCTTCTTCCTCTTGCGAGGGGAAGTCTGCTTCGAAGCAGGAGCCCTTCGCTTCCCAGAGACTACCAAAGCCCCTGCAGGCGGAGGTACCTCACACCTCGGCACCGACACAAGAGGCTCATCCGGAGTAACAGACTCCTCACCCTCGTTAGAAGAAACCGAGGGGACTTCGACTCTTCCCCCAGGCTTGGGAGAGGGCACCCTAAAACTTCCACGCATGTCAAAATCACGATGGAAGGTGTTGATCGCCACATAGAACTGGGCATACGAGTGGAGGATGCGCAGCTCCGTGGAGAGTGTAGTGACCGGCACGGTAAAGATTGCTCCAGTGCAACCCATGATAAAATATCGCCATCCTCTGGCTCCATCAATGAGTTCGCCCCTGGACCTGAAGCTGATGACGGCATTGCCCATGTGCAACTGATCGTACCCAAATTGCCTGGCAAACCGACTGGACAAGTAGGGCTCGAAGAAGCAATGATCTTCGCTCCTGTACAGCAAATGGGAGGGTCTAATGCAGACCAACCAATTGAAAGCTTCCGGAGAAAGATTGGTCTTCTCTCCACCTGAATCCTCAAGCCTAATCCCCGATTGATTGTGATGTACAGAGGGGACAATGCAGAGGAGCTTCCAGCCGTGACTGAGGTTCAGCACCAACCGACAGTCTAAAACTGTGTTCACGTTTCAGGGAGAGTCCTTGTAGTTCAGCAAGAAACTACCCCCCGAGCTACTACCAGAGCCGGGAGACATCACCCGGGGGTTGTGGAGAATTAACCATCCCATCAAATACAGGTATGGTAATTCTACCCTGGGAAAGCTATCACGCCGAGTCTCATCGGCGAGCAGCCCATCAGTCATGGCTCTCAGGCCAGCCTGTATACGGCACACCATGGCAGGGAGCAAGCCCAGTCTTGCCCCGAACACCAGATGTACTGCAGGCCACAGGATGTTCCGGTGAATGCGGTCCGCGGATGCAATGCCGGGCACCACTACTCGACGCAGCCATATGGAGAGGAAACCAGCCAGCCGGGCTTCCTTAGACAAAGGCCTGCGGCAGCGCCTCAAGTAACTGTAGGCCTTAGTGCCTTCAGGATACTTTCCTACCCCGTCATCGAGATCTGATCTGGAGCCTTAGCATCTTCCATAAGATCTTCGACGACCTGGGCACTGAGCACGCCCAAACAGTTCACGGGCTCATTCTTGCCCCCCGAGACTTTCTCCGACTTGGCGGCCCTGGCCCAGTGGAAGAAGAGGTAGGACGTCCACTTAGTGGTGTGAGCCAAATCAGAAGGCTCATTATAAAAAGCGGTGCACGCGAGGTAGTGGCACATCAGCTCCTGATACACTTCCACCGCCCGAGGGTTCGAGTCCCCCAACTCCCGGTTGGTGGGAACATACTCTTCATATGGGGTGTCCCCCATCGGCAGTCTCGAGATCACTGCCATCTCGTGGAGGGCCAATCCCAACTCCCCCAGTGGAGTGGCGAAAGTCCCGGTAAGCGAAATATATCGCTCCATCAATGCCAGAAACAGGTTAGGGTTGGGAGGCAACCCAACACTGGTCGCACTCACAGCGGCATACAGTCCAATGCCCTACAGCTCTCTCTGAAAATGCTTCAAGGCCCAGTCAACTAGGTGAGCCCATCGGAGGTTTGTTGGGGTGATCCACCCATTGCACCGAGGATTCTCCTTGGGGTATACCCCCCCTCGCCCCATAAAATCGTTGCAGAAAGTCGGCAATTGGACCGGCTGGATCACTAAATTGTCTTCACTCGGGACACTGCCCTGGCACAGTCCCCTGAACGCCGTCACAAGGCCGGAAGGGCGGCTGACAAACGACCCCTAGTCAGCCCCTTTCAGATGAAAGATCTTCCCCGGCTTGCCGTGAAGATCGGGAGTCAGCGTCCACGACATCCTCCTGGGATGTGTTGCATGGAAGAAAGCCGAGATGGGATAATCCCTTGGCATCGTTGGCAGATACAAAACCAAACTCCCGGCAGGGAAAACCCAGGGTTCTCTCTTGGGCTTCGTCTGGGACTGTTTGTCAATCATGTCCCCAAAGAGAAAAGCCGGCTTTATGTACTAGTCCCCGTCTATGTACGTCAGGGGCTCTCCGTTAATCATGTTCAGCAGCGTCCGCTCGCCCTGAGCCGATATCAAAATCTCCCTTCCTTCAGGATACTGGGGTCCGGAGATAGGAAATGTCACGTGGGACAGATCCTCCAGATAGTTTGAGTGCAGCATCCCGGCAGCGGAACCCATCACCTCGGCCAGTGGAGACTCATGCAAGTTAACTGCAAAAGTGCAAGAAAAATACGTCATTACAAATCTTGCAACATAAAAACCAAGAAACGACAGTCTGTGCTTTACGCCAAGACTGTACAAATTTGGTCATTTTACGCCGGAAGTCTCATCCAGAAGCGTAACTGGCGGTATACAGTCCGTGCTTTACGCCAGACTGCCAAAATTCTAGTTATTACGCCGGAGGTTCCATCCACAAGCTTAAAGCTAAAATTTTATAGTATACACTAAGTTTTCGACAGTCAGAGCTTTTACGCTCAAAACTACGAAAATATGGAGCTTTTACGCTGGCACATTAGAAATGTGGGCGTAAAAGATGAAAACGTCTCCGTGCATCATCTTCCTCAAAGAGGCTATCAGCACAGAAGACGACCTAGCGCGGTCACGTTCAACGTGTGCGAAGGATTTTTCGTCGTTCTTTGTCATCCCAAAGGCTCTACCTCTAAGGCCGGGAGCGCTGCTCGTCGGCGGGATACTTCGATCAGAATGAAGTTCACCTTGCCCGACCGAAGACTCTCTCGCTGGGGCAGAAGAACGAGAAGAGGAACCTATACTCTTTCCCTTAGTGGAGGGGATTTGTTTCGGCGCCATTTCTGAAGACTCGGAGTGCTCGGAGAAGGAACGAAGAAAAACTCGAACAGTCGAAGGCTCTCTTTCGCAGAAGACGGATGAAAAGTTTTTTTCTCAAAAGCTTGGGATATATATAGAGTTCGGATCGACTCCTCGAATCCTCGGACGGACTCCTCAAAACCCTAACCAAATCTCGTAATTAATATTTGGTTATGATTGGGTACTACGTCAGCCCACTACTCTCGAAAGGCGGACAGTCAGCAAATTCGAAGAGTTTTTCGTGCAAAGCAGATTCGTGGTTCTACGTCAAAGAGCTTTCTACGCTCGACAGCTACAGATATACGATTTTACGCTGAGAGACTATAAGTCTATGGTTTTACGCCCGGATGCCTTTGTGCTCGGTTAGCTTTTACGCTCGAGAGGCTACAAACCTACGACTTCACGCTCAGAAGCTACAAATCCATGATTTCACGCTCGATGGCGTTTAGTTTACGCTCGGAGGCAACAGATCCACGACCTTACACTCGAAAGATTTCTTTTTCACAGGCTACAAATCTACAGTTCTACGCTAAGAAGCTTTCTACGCTCGACAGCTACAGATCTACGGTTTTACGCTCGCAAGCTATAAGTCTATGGTTTTACGCCCGGATGCCTTTGTGCTCGGTAGCTTTTACGCTCGAGAGGCTACAAACCTACGACTTCACGCTCAGAAGCTACAAATCTACGATTTCACGCTCGGTGGCTTTCTACGCTCAATAGGCTACGAACTCAGGATTTTCAGCTCATCTACACTACGGATCTCTGACTTTCCGCATATCCAAACAGTTCTCAAGGAGGTCGATTACAGGAGTTCACACAGAAGATACTCCTTCTTGACCTCAAAATATCCCAAGTACCCGAAACATACAAGAGTTCAACATTAAAAATTACTCTTCTTCTCGGGTCAATTGGAAGTTCATCCAGAATCCAGCCTGAATATTTCATCTACAGCTCAAGATGGCGACTCAGTCCGATAGCCATTTCTCGCCCTATTCCAAGGGACTTTCGAGAAATCATTCTTGAAGATGAAGTCTGAACAGGAATTCTGTTTACACAGAAGTGAAAACAACAGTTCAGAATTCTACGCGGTTCCTCATTCCTAACAGCAGAACAGTTCGAACACTCGACTGCTAAAGCGGCTTTCTGCGCATCACTAGTTATGCGTAAAAGACAGAACAGGGCCTAATACTCTATCAGAGTCGGCGTAAGGAATCAGACGTGTCGAAGCTACACATATTCAGACTTCACAGCAACATATGGCAAAACGATCATATGCAGAGAAGAAAGACGACTTTATTAAAGATTAAAATCATAATTACATATGAGGGAAATCCTGTCTACAAGGGGTTTTTCTTCATTTTCATGATTACACATGAGGGAAATCCCGTCTACAAAGGACTTCCTCGTCGTCATCTGAAGATCACGCCCAGAATCTGTTCTGCCAGGTTCTCGCATGGGCGTCAATTCTTCATCCATCTTCTCCAGCAGTCAGTCGGTAACCGCAAACCGACTGACATATTGTCAGGGCAGGAGGATACAAAATGGGCATTGACCCATCCTCCAACAGAAGAAAAGCAGAAACTGAATCTGCTTTCCTACATCCGACGCCGTGACATATTGAGTTAAGATATTTCACCCAACTCAATCCTGGACAGAGCTAGTCTATCTGCTCTCGTCCACGGAGATAACAGGAGAAGGCACCACTTGCAAGCGGTGTGGTCCAATACGACCCTTCCTCTCTCCTGGACAAGTCGCCATATGAAGTTGCTGATTATCCCGAGCAAGGGAGGCTATGATATCCTTCCATGATCCATCGTTGCAGATGACACTTGCTCGAAGACGCCGTCTTTTTCGGCTCCTTACATGCTGGAAGAACATGGTCTTCTTCTTCCTCAGGTCGACCCGACGAACTTCGGCGATCATCTCTGCGTGGTAAAAGGAATGCGGGAAGAACAGGTTAACTCCTCAGCCTTTTTATAGGCGAGAGAGGTCACACCTATTCCCAATAACTCCGCCATAAAGATTGGCCTGAAAGAACGTGTCAAACTTGACCGTTTTGGGCTCCATTCAGAAACGTTTCGAGTTACGAGGAACGGTTCATGCTTCATTCAAAGCGTTTCAAATTACGAGGAATTTAAAAGCTTTGAAGGGGGTCTTGTAGAAGCATGAAAAATACGCTGGATGGCTACACGCAGCTTATTGGTGCGGGGCAGCGTAAAGAGATGACCTCAGAGCCATCGAGCATGCAAAACAAGAGCTTTTTCCGCTGAGCACAACGTGAAATATTAAAGCTCAAAGGACCATCCGCGTAAGTGCAGTATGTCCAGGCTGCTTCAGCGTAAGACAGGGTGTTTCATCGCCTATATGGCGTAAAACACATCCGCTTTCAATACAGTATTAAAGCGTACGAGGAACGCTTCGTGTTCTCCGAAGTGAACCTGTTATGTCCTGCAAATGAACCTGACGTCTGGACTTCTGACAAAGGGATACTGCTCGACTACCCAGGCGGCGGCTATAATGATGGCACGACACTTCAACCCAGGCTGTCGTTTACTGCCATTCCCTTTGCGTAAAACGCTTTTTTGCGTACAGAGGACTACGCCGCCTAGTTTTACACAGGCAGGTGTGAGCTGTTTACGCTCCGCGAAAGACAAACCGCCTGCCACGTCAAAAGCTGCACTTCGTACAGGGCTCGAGGCACGCCTCTGCATTTAATGCACAGAGCGGTGACTGTTTCTCGAGGCACGTCTCTGCGTTTGATGCATAGAAGGGCTGTAGACCTTCAAAATGTGCCTCTGTATTTAATGTGCAGAATAAAGGCGGATCTCTGCATTTAATGCAAGGGATTTGATTAAATGTCACCGAACCGTCGTTTAGTGACATCCCCTTCGCGTAAATTACTCCTACGCCTGCAAAGGAGATACGCTGCCTAGTTCTACACAGGCAGACGTGAGCTTCTTATGCTCCGCAGAAGACAAACCACCTGCCACGTCAACAGCTACTCTGCGTACAGGATTCGAGACGTGTATCTACATTTAATGCGCAGAATGATGGCAAATCTTAAAGACAAGCATCTGCATTTAATGCACAGGATGGTGGCAGATCTCTGCATTTAACGCAAGAGATTTAATTATATCTTCAAAAGCCGTAATTCCGGCTAAGACGTCCACATCAGCGCTCTGGCACCTTACGCAGCGGCTTCTACGCCCATTCAGCTTCTGTGCTCACTCGGCTTCTACGCCCACTCGGCTCCTACGCCCACTCGGCCTCTATGACCACTCGGCCTCTACGCCTACTCGGCTTCTATGCCTACTTGGCTTCTATGCCATAGTGACAGACATTGGCTTCTACGCCAACCTCTTCTACACGAGGGATACCTACCTGCGTGGCTTTTACGCCGTGATCTTCGTAGCGGTTATACGCGTTTTGTCCCTTAGTTGGACCCGCGTCACACGCTCATTCAAAAGATCATCTATACGCAGGCATTGGTTATTTTAACCGTTGTGTAAAAGGGTGCTATACTGTCCACTCCTCGGTTTTTACACCAACTGAGTGGTCACTGTCACTAAAACTCTATAAATAGAGACCTCTATCAACAGAGTAACAGGTCAAACTTTTAAAAGGAAGATCGAACAAGGTGGAAGAAATTGGTCAAAAAACCTCTAAAAAGATCGAACCACGGGTCGAAACATTGGAGATTGAGGAGAAGTCGAAGAGTCTTCGAGAGAGAGGAATCCGGAGCTCAGGCAAAGAGTAGGGATCGACGACTTTGGCATCGTGCATCCACCCTCTTTTGCAACCTTCGAAGCGGCTTCCTGTCTTCTACGGCACTTCTTCATCATCGTGTAGTCCAAGGGCTAAAGTGATCGACTGCAGATCAGACACCTATAGCAATATTTACCCAGATTTATAAATTGTACTTCGATATCCTCGTATAGGATTAAATTGTACAAGTTTGTTTGTAAACCAAAGAACACGGGTTTCGTATAAACCCCGTCTCGAATACATTTTATTCTTTCGTTTTCTACCACAAACAGCGTATTTCAAGGAGATAGCATACGGCGTACTCCTATAGCTAAAAATAGCCTGGTGGCGTATCATGCAAAGGTGATGATGTGGACGTATTAGCCATAATTATGGCTCACCCAGTCTTTTGAAAATAGAACCAAATCTCATGCATTAAATGCAGAGATCGGCCTCCATCACGCGCATTAATTGTAGAGACGTGCCTCGAGCTCTGTGCGAAGAGCAACTTTTGACGTGGCAGTTCGTTTTGTCTTCTGCTGAGCGTAAAAGCTCACATCTGCCTATATAAAACCAGGCAACATATTCCCTTGAATGCGTAAAAGCAATTTATATCAAGGAAATGTCACTAAACGATGGTCTGGGTCTCTGTGCCGAATCATCATTACAGCCGTCCTTGATCGTCGTGCAGTACTCTTTGTCAGGAGTCAGGTTCATTGTACTGTCTGACAGGTTCATTCGAGAAATACGAAGCGTTCCTCGTACAACTCATTCGAGGGATGCGAAGCGTTCCTCGTATAACTTTCCGCTGCATTAAAGCAGATGGGTTTTACGTCGGTGTGGCGATATAGCAACCTTTTTACGCTGAACAGCGTTGAAGCTTTGCTGTACGCCATGGCTCTGAAGTCATGATTTACACTGCATAGCACTGAAATTCTGCTTTACGCGGGCTTCATGCATATTGCGTATAATTTCTCCAGCGTATTTTTTATGCTTCCACAGTCGCGTACCTATGTCGTTGCCATCGATTTGGGGACACAAACTCAACCCGTTTTGCCGAACAAATTAAAGGGTCCAAGCCTACACCGTTCATGACCTTTGTGTCACTCCTAATTAAGATCCCATGTGCCCCCATTTAATTTAAGAGCACATGACACTTTATTTAATTAAATTGGGGACACCAACTTTAAACTAATCCCAACCTAACCCCAATTTAACCCAATACCCCTTTCATGAGGCCTATACAAAACACACAATACCCCCTCACCCTACAAAACACCAAATACCACTTCCCACACCAAATTCTCACCATTTTTTCTTCATGTTCAAATACCCAAAAGTTAAGGGGGTTAATGGCAAAAAGGGTGCTAGGTGTCACCGTCCTATTGGTTAAAGCCAATGAAGAACCCCCCAACCTAATATGTCCGGTCAGATCACTCTCTCCCCCCTTTGCAAAGTGTTTTTCTTTATGTGAGATCCTAACCATTGATTCAAATTCTCCCCCCCCATTACAACCATACATCCCCCTATATTAACACACACTCACACCCTTCCCAAAGTGGCTGGCCCTAATCCCTAGAGAAACCTAGGAATCCCTTTCCCTCTCTCTCCTCCCTCTATTTTCCATCAGCCAAAATCCTTCCCTTTTCTTCTTCTTCTTTACTTCTTCTTTTGACCGAGCTCCGGCCACCACTGATCTTTCGGCCACCACCGACTTCACTTCTATTTCCTCCACCGTCGCTGCCATCTCCACCACTCGCCATTACTACCAGCACCACCCTCACTGCCTCTGGTCACCCGCCCAGACCTCCACGAACCACCCGCAGCCATCACCACCCCCTCCGCCATGGCTCCAGTCACCACCACCTTCACCCATTGCACCCTCCACCGCCGCTGCCACCTTCGCCAGAGTGCCCCACGAGCCACCACGACCACCACCTTCACCCCTCTAGCCAACTCTCTAACGCAAACCGCCACCATCACCTCCTCCGCCACTACTGCCACCATCACCACCGCCACCATCACCGACCTGCCACCACGACCACCACCTTCGCCATCTTCTCCACGAACCACCACCACTTACTTCCATCACGATCCGCCGTCGTCCTGGCCCCCGCGGCAGAGCCACTGCCGCAGCGGCCGCAGCGGCTACTGCTGTAGCTACTGCCGTGGCTGTTCTTGGCGCTGCCACAGTACCGCCGGCGACCCCCAGAGAGCCCCGACCATCGGTGAGCACCCCCCTACTGGCTGGCCTCCCTCGAGTATCCCCGAGCCTTGCCAGGGCTGAACATCTCCTCCCCGTGGCCGCGAGGAATCGTGACTCGAACCCGTGTTCAGAAATCCGAGTTCAACCTCCCCGATTCACGAAGTGATATCTCCCTCCTCGCGTAACCGATCCTTGAACCGATTCTTTGGGTATGAACCCTATTTAACCCTCTTGCAGTGTGTTCAATTAGAATATTTTAGCTTGCGTTCTATTGTTAGTAATTAGAGTTCCAATTCTTGAGAAAAACTATTTTATAAAATAATGATACTTTCTGATACGGAGTTTGTTCTGTCAAACCGGACAACCTCATCGCGTATCGATTACACCAAAAGGCGCGTATCATCAACGTGGACGTGTGGGCTTTCACGGAACTTGATTTGGATGTGCATGCATACCGGAATCAAAGTGTATCCGTCGAAAAGCACCATATCGACGTGTTCTGACACTCGTCCTAATTTTGTGTGTGCTTGTCGTTTCGCAACGAAACTTGGGCCATTGGATTCGCAGCGTCACGCTGGTCCTGTGACCCAAGTTTGGTTTGATTCTGAGAACGTTGACGAAATATCATTTCGTGGACTCTACGGTTCCACATGACGGGCGATTTTGTGATCGGCTCATCGGAATCCAGTTCTGGATGTTCCGTTGGATTTATATCGTCGTTCTGGACTCATAGACACTAAGTTTGATGAATTTGGAGAACTTTGTCTCTGGCATGTTTTTCGGTGCAAGACGGGGCCCACTTGTGGACCCCGTATTGATCAGAAACTATATTTTTGCTCCTGTGTCCAAATTGGACGTATGTATATGCTTTTTTGAGTATCTCACTCATTTTAAAACTATTGGTGATATTTGTGACAGCATCCTAAGACATCTGCTCCAGTTTCCATCTTGGGCTACTACTTCCTTGGCGAGTTCGGGTTCGAATCTTCGCCTGGCTTCCAGGCAAGTGTACCTTGCCATCTTGTATCTCAATTCCATATTTACTGTTTATTTTATCTATGCATTGTGCGCACTTTGGATCAGAATCGTTACTTAGCGTCCGGGTCATATCCGGGTGCAGACGTTCGCTGGTAACGTCTAGTATCGATTGATAGATGTTCGCGACACCTTGATGTACCTACTTGGTTATATCAGAACCCTAGGACACATTCAGACACCGTCATCGTGTCAGACTTCCTGTATCTTGATACTGTCAGGATGACCAGAATCTGGGATGACTTTAGGGTCATAATTGTTGATAGTTACTTCAGTATGACGAGACTGTTAGATAGAGGTTCAGGTTCAGCGAGCACTCGTTGACCGCATTAGAAGGGGAAGACAGTTACTAGACGTTTGGGCTACTTTGCACGCGCTATATATATATATGTATGTGTTCCTATTTATGTAGAGATCCTGTATACGGAGTCGTAGTATCACCCGTGTGACTCTGTGCTCGGAGCTACGGTATGCCCCGTGTGTCTCTGTGCCTCGGAGCTACGATTTTATATTTGGAAAGTCCACGTGTCGAACATTGCCTTCAAAGTTGCGTCTCACTTAGGTGGTTATGCTAGATTACACCGGCGTATCACATATTTTCTTTCTGTTTTACTTTGGCATATTATTTTTGTACCTTGTTACGTCCCTCTAAGGACCTGGTTCCCTGCCAGATTGTAAGGTCGATTGCAGACAGGAGGCTGGAGCTGCTGATGAGTATTATACCAGTATGCAGGTATTGTTACTCGATATTTGTATTCATTTCTTCATTATTCAGCTATTATGATCTTTGCTTATTTTTTGCTAGTATAGCCCAGTATTTGTAGACTCATATTATTTTCCTTCGAGTCTATTCGGACGAGTGTAGTGTGAGGTGCACACCATGAGACATGTTATCCTTTCTTTATTACATATCCTTATGGTTTGAGACATAGACATATAGACCGTGTTATCTAGATAGTAACCCTCATTTACAGCTTATACGTATTCAGAGTCGGACTGGAGTCCCCTTGGTACGTAGCTGGCAATTGCCACGTGGCCTAGTCCCTTGTATTTTGGGACTGGGGTGTGACATGGTTTTTGTGGTGGCCCATGCAGGTCGAAGAGCATATTGTTTCAGTTACGTTACTGTACCAAACGAGCCTGCAATTTAGGATTTATTATTGAATAGGAACTCAATCCATAAACGATTTTTAAAACTCCCTTTGTATTTGATTATCGCCTTTGGACTTCCAAATTATATTCGTTTATTTTTCATCAATATCGTTATCATTGTTTCTCATCTCCTTTTATTTCGGAAAGATGATGCTTGTGCTTGATGGTTCCCTCCAGAAGAAGATAGTAGTCCAGACGACAGAAGGCATGATTAATATAATATTTTGTGAGAGGATTGTTACCCTTAGTAGGGTAGGTTGATAGGTTCTTTTTAGATTCTAGAACTAGTATAGATTGTTAGTAAGAGAGTTGGACCTAGTAGTATGTTCCTAGAACTGATAAAACCCTACTCGTACTTGAGATAGCAGTAATTTTGGGAAGTACTTGGAGCTAGAAAGATCGTTGATCCTAACCCTCTAGAATGATTTATGGAAATGTATAGCTAGATGCTAGAAATTAGTTGTAGCCCATGATAGCGATACCAGGAACGATATTATGAACTCGAGAAGATAAAATTTTAGGCTTTCACCTGGAAAATGATTATCTGATACCAAAAAATTCTAGCATTTGCTTGGGTGATACCATTATTATAATTACACTATGGTGACTCAGAGTAATGAATAACGGAAAGAAAAAAATTGAGAAATACAATTTTAGGGATAAATTTTGAGGAGAAGAGTATTTATACATTAGGGAAGGAAATAAATTATTTTTAAGAAGGATTAGTGTTGGTAAATAGAATGAGAGAATTTATTATGAGTTTAAGTCTAGACTATGACATGGTCCTAGGCATGGATTGGTTGAGCCAATACTACACGACGCTAGATTGCCGACGTGGTTGTATTATATTTAGACCACCAGATCACCCTGAGTTTGAGTTTCTTCGGGGAGCCCGAGAGCATAGTGTACAACCTATCTTAGCGACACACATTACAGAAGGTGAACCGGTGTACCCCCATATTATATCAGAGTTTGAGGATGTGTTTCCAGAAAATCTTCCAGGCCTGCCACCTGACAGAGAGATAGAGTTCACTAAAGAGTTGACTCTCGGAGCCGAGCCAGTTACTTCCCCCGTCTACATACTAGCACCGAAGGAGTTGGTTGAGTTGAAGGTCCAAGTAGATGATCTCTCAGACAAGGATTTTATTTGTGCTATTTTTTCTACATGGGGAGCACCCATCTTATTTGTGCCAAAGAAGGACGGGACAGTACGTTTATGTATCGATTATAGGGCGCTAAATGCTGTAACGATAAAGAACAAGTATCCTTTGCCGCACATCGATAATTTATTTGATCAGTTAAGTGGCGCATGTGTATTCTCAAAGATCGATCTCAGATCTGGCTATCATCAGATCAAGGTACAAAGGGAGGACGTTCCAAAGATAGATTTTCTGACGAAGTACGGGCACTATGAGTTTCTAGTCATGCCGTTTGGTTTAACCAATGCGCCAGCAGTATTTATGAGCCTGATGAACAATGTTTTCCACCAGTACTTGGATAAGTTCATGGTGGTATTTATCGATGACATCTTAGTATATTCTAATAGCTAGGAGGAGCACGAGGGGCATCTCAGGATCGTGTTAGAGACGCTGAGGTAGGAGAGGCTGTATACCAAGCTTGGCAAATGTGAGTTCTGCTTGGATAGAGTATCATCCTGGGTCAAATAATCACTGGAGATGGACTATCAGTTGACCCGGAGAAGATCACTGTAGTGGAGACGTGGCCTACCCCTACATCAGTTACGGAAGTTAGGAGTTTTCTCGGACTTGTCGGATATTATCGGAGGTTCATAGAAAAATTATCGAGGATCGTTGCGCCTATGACGCGGCTGATGCGTAAAGACGAGGAGTTTATTTGGACTGAGGAGTGTCAGACAGCTTTCGATGAGCTGAAGAAGTGTCTAACGTCAGCATCGATTTTGACACTTCCTTCTGGATCTGGAGGATTTGTGGTGTATAGCGATACGTCTGGGAACGGATTAGGATGTGTACTGATGCAGCATGACAAGGTGATAGCTTACGCATCGAGACAGCTGAGGGTTCATGAGAAGAACTATCCGTCGCACGATCTAGAGCTAGCTGCAGTAATATTTGCACTATAGCTATGGCGGCACTACCTTTATGCAGGGTGGGTTGAGATTTACACAGATCACAAAAGTCTAAAGTATGTCTACACTCAGAAGGAGCTCAACATGAGATAGAGGCGATGGCTAGAGTTGATGACAGACTATGATATTGAGTTGCAGTACCACCCTGGCAAGACGAATGTAGTAGCAAATGCCTTAAGCAGGAAGCCCATGGCATACTTTTTGATGACTCAGCAAAATTTGTTAGAGGATCTTCAGGGGCTCGGGATAGAGGTTGTAATGCCAGGCAAGGATGGACAGATGGCCAGTCTAGAGGTTCAGTCTATATTGGTTGAGAGGATCAAGGTAGCCCTACCTACCGATGCGAGATTCCGATGAATGCAAGAGAGGACAGAGGCCGGCATGCAGACGGGACTCCGGATTCATGAAGACGGAACGTTGAGGTGTGGAGATTGCCTATATGTTCCGAGTGACGAGCTACGCCAGGAGTTGATGACCGAGGCCCATAGCTTAATTTATTTTATTTATCCCGGGGGTACAAAGATGTACCGAGAATTAAGGAAATACTACTGGTGGCATGGAATGAAGAGGGAGATTGTGAGATTCGTGGTGATATATTTGGTTTGTCAGTAAGTTAAGGGTGAACATCAAAGGACTGCAGGACTATTAAAGCCGCTTCTCATTCCCGAGTGGAAGTGGGAGCACATTACCATTGACTTCGTCACGGGATTTCTGAGGAGCCCTAGCGGAAAGGATGCAGTCTGGGTTATCGTGGACCGTGCTCATCAAGTCGGCGCATTTCTTGCCCTTCAGAGTTGGACAGTCCACGGAGATATTGGCTGACATGTATATGAGGCAGATAGTACGACTACATGGAGTGCCTGTCAGCATTGTATCGGATCACGATTCCAGATTCACGTTATATTTCTGGCAGAGTATGCAGAAGAGTCTAGAAACTCACCTCAAGTTCACCACTGCATATCATCCACAGACTGATGGCCAGTCAGAGCGCACGATTTAGATACTAGAGGATATGTTGAGAGCGTGCATGATCGACTTTGGAGGATCTTGGGAGGACCATCTACACTTTGTGGAATTCTCCTACAATAACAGCTACCAAGCCAGCATACAGATGGCACATTATAAGGCACTGTACGATAGAAAGTGTAGGTCACCGGTATATTGGAGTGACGTGGGAGAGCGTCAGATACTTGGTCCAGAGTTGGTAACACAGACAGTGGAGAAAGTAAAGCAGATTCAGGGCCACTTGCGCGCATCACAAGACAGACAGAAGCATTGGGCAGATGCGCACCGCAGACCTTTGGAGTTTAAGGAAGGGGACCATATATTTTTGAAGATATCGCCCACTCATGGTACCATCAGATTTGGGGGTAGAGGCAAGCTGAGTTCGAGGTACATCGGACCTTTTGACATCTTGGAGCGAGTTGGCGAAGTGGCTTATCGTCTTGCATTGCCTCAATCATTAGAAGGGGTGCACGATGTATTTCACGTATCGCAGTTGAGGAGATACGTGGTAGACCCTAGTCACGTGCTCGATCATTCAAATATTACAATCGAGCCCAGTTTATCATATACGGAGCTGCCAGTGGGAATACTCGATCGCAGTGAGAAGATTTTGAGGGGACAGAATATTCGACTGGTCAGGGTTGCATGGAAGCATCATTTGCCAGGCGAGTCTACCTGGGAGCGCGAGGATTCTATTAGACAGTGTTTTTCGCATTTATTTGAAGACCGAGGCACGAATTTATGTACTGCATTCATTTACCGTTAACTTTTTTAAATTCTCGTAGCTGTCATTCGTGCTTTACTTTTAATTTCGGGGACAAAATTTATCTAAGTTGGGAAGGATGTAAACCCCCTCAAATTATTATTTTAGGTAGACTAGATATGGTTAGAAATTTTGGTTTAGCATCAGGGTGTTTGAGGTTTATAAATTATGTTGCATTGACTGGTTCTTTAATTTAAACCCTTGGTGAACCTTACCGTTGCTAAAATAATTGGAGTCCAACGATAGCCTTTAATTTCCAACATACCGTTGCACTCTTGACCTGACAAGCCAACCTAGGCGCTGGATATTTCCGTCACTCACAAACACCCTCCCTTGTGATCTAATTTAATTGCACAACTTCCCAGTCATGAAATCAATTATTTAATCATATGTCGCGTACCTATGTCGTTGCCATCGATTTGGGGACACAAACTCAACCCGTTTCGCTGAACAAATTAAAGGGCCCAAGACTGACACCAAGCCTACACCGTTCATGACCTTTGTGTCACTCCTAATTGAGATCCCATGCGCCCCCATTTAATTTAAGAGCACATGACACTTTATTTAATTAAATTATGGATACCAACTTTAAACTAATCCCAACCTAACCCCAATTTAACCCAATACCCCTTTCATGAGGCCCATACAAAATACACAATACCCCCTTACCGTACAAAATACCAAACACCACTTCCCACACTAAATCCTTACCATTTTTCCTTTATGTGCAAATATCCAAAAGTTAAGGGGCTTAATGGCAAAAAGGGTGCTAGGTGTCACCACCCTATTGGTTAAAGCCAATGAAGAACCCCCAACCTCACATGTCCGGTCACATCACTCTCTCTCTCCCCTTTGCAAAGTATTTTTCTTCATGTGAGATCCTAAGCATTGATTCAAATTATTCCCCCCATCACAACCACACATCCCCCTATATTAACACACACTCACACCCTTACCAAAGTGGCCGACCCTAATCCCTAGAGAAACCTAGGAACCCCCTCCCCTCTCTCTCTCTTCTCCCTATATTTTCCATCAGCCAAAATCCTTCCCTCTTCTTCTTCTTCTTCTTCTTCACTTCTTCTTCTGACCGAGCTCCGGCCACCACCGACTTTACTGCCATTCCCTCCACCGTCGCTGCCATCTCCACCACCCGCCAGCACCACCAGCACCACCCTCACTGCCTCCGGTCACCCGCCCAGACCTCCACGAACCATCCGCAGCCATCACCACCCCCTCCGCCATGGCTCCAGTCACCACCACCTTCACGCGTTGCATCCTCCACCGCCGCTGCCACCTTCGTCGGAGCGCCCCACGATCCACCACGACCACCACCTTCACCCCTCCGGCCAACTCTCCACCGCAGACCACCACCTTCACCCCTCTGGCCAACTCTACACCACAGACTACCACCATCACCTCCTCCGCCACTGCTGCCTCCATCACCACCGCCACCATCACGGACCCGCTACCACGACCACCACCTTCGCCATCTTCTCCATGAACTACCACCACCTACTTCCATCACGAGCTGCCGGCGTCCTGGCCCTCGCGGCCGAGCTACTGCCGCAGCAGCTATTGTCGTGGCTGTTCTGGCCGCTGCCACAGCGCCGTCGGCGACCCCCGGAGAGCCCCGATCACAGGCGAGCACCCCCCTACTGGTCGGCCTCCTTCGAGTATCCCCGAGCCTCACCATGGCTGAACATCTCCTCCCCGCGGTCGCGAGGAACCGCAACTCAAACCCGTGTTCAAAAATTCGAGTTCAACCTCCCCGATTCACGAAGTGATATCTCCCTCCTCGTGCAACCGATCCTTGAACCGATTATTCGGGTATGAACCCTATTTAACCCTTTTGCAGTGTGTTCAATTAGAATATTTTAGCTTGCATTCTATTGTTAGTAATTAGAGTTCCAATTCTTGAGAAAAACTGTTTTATAAAATAATGATACTTTCCGATACGGAGTTGGTCCCATCAAACCGGACAACCTCGTCGCATATCGATTGCTCCAAAAGGCGCGTATCATCAACATGGACGTGTGGGCTTTCGTGAAACTTGATTTGGATGTGCGTGCACACCGAAATCAACACGTATCCGTCAAAAAGTACTGTATCGACGTATTCTGACACTCGTCCTAATTTCGTGTATGCCAGTCATTTCGCAACAAAACTTATGTCATCGGATTCGCAGCGCTATGCTGGTCATGTGACCCAAGTTTGGTTCGATTCTGAGAATGTTGACGAAACGTCATTTCGTAGGCCCCACGATTCTACATGACGGGTGATTTCGTGATTGACTCATCGAAATCCAGTTATGGATGTTCCGTTGGGTTCGTATCATCGTTCTGGACTCGTAGACACTAAGTTTGACGATTTTGGAGAACTTTGTCTCTGACATATTTTTCGGTGCAAGACGGGCCCACTGGTGGATCCCGTGTTGACCAGAAACTATATTTTTGCCCCTGTGTCCAAATTGGACGTATGTATATGCTTTTCTGAGTATCTTACTCATTTTGAAATTGTTGGTGATATTTGTGACAACATCCGAAGACATCTGCTCCAGTTTTCATCATGAGCTACTACTTCCTTGGCGAGTTCGGGTTCGAATCTTCGCCTGCCTTCCAGGCAAGTGTACCTTGCCATCCTGTATCTCAGTTCCAAATTTATTATTTATTTTATCTATGCATTGTGCATGCTTGGGATCAGAATCGTTATTTAGCGTCCGGGTCATATCCGGGTGCAGACGTTCGTTGGTAACGTCTAATATCGATTAATAGATGTTCGCGACACCTTGATGTACCTACTTGGTTACATCTGAACCCTAGGACACATTCAGACACCGTCATCGTGCCAGACTTCATGTATCCTGATACTGTCAGCATGACCAGAATCTGGGATGACTTTAGGGTCGTGTTTGTTGATAGTTACTTCAGTATGACGAGATTGTTAGATAGAGGTTCAGGTTCAGCGAGCACTCGTTGACCGCATTGCAAGGGAAAGACAGTTACTAGACGTTTGGGCTACTTTGCATGCGCTATATATATGTATTTATTCCAATTTATGTAGAGATCATGTATCTGTAGTCGTAGTATCACCCGTGTGACTCTGTGCTCGAAGCTATGGTATGCCCCGTGTGTCTCTGTGACTCGGAGCTATGATTTTATATTTGGAAAGCCCACACGTCGAACATTGTCTTCAAAGTTGCGTCTCACTTAGGTGGTTATGCTAGATTACACCGGCGTATCACATGTTTCCTTTCTGTTTTACTATGGCATATTATTTTTGTACCTTGTTACGTCCCTCTGAGGACCTGGTTCCCTGCCAGATTGTAGGGCCGATTGCTGACGGGAGGCTGGAGCTGCTGATGAGTATTATACCTGTATGCAAGTATTATTACTCGATATTTGTATTCATTTCTTCATTTTTCAGCTATTATGATCTTTGTTTATTTTCTGCTAGTATAGCCCAGTATTTGTAGACTCATATTATTTTTCTTCGAGACTATTCGGACGAGTGTAGTGTGGGGTGCACACCATGATACATGTTATCCTTTATTTATTACATATTCTTATGGTTTGAGACAGAGACATATAGACCATGTTATCTAGATAGTAACCCTCATTTATAGCTTATATATATTCAGAGTCGGACTGGAGTCCCCTTGGTACGCAGCTGGCCATTGCCACGTGGCCTAGTCTCTTGTATTTTAGGACTAGGGCGTGACAGTATGCATTCAAGTGTCACACACCAATACTTACCCAAAATACCCTTGATACACATGAGATACTCCCTCAACCTCCATGATTCACTATTAAAATAATGTAGAATATAGTTTACATATAAATATATATGAACAATAATTACATATAATATTAAGTATATGATATTAAAGAGGCATCAAAACAAAGGTAATACAAATCCTAGCCTTATATATCCCAATGTATCATGACATAAGCCTTCGATATCATAAGTAGGACACATGGACACAAGCACAACACTAGGTTAGGCCAAAAATCCTATTGAGCTCATTCTACAAACACATGATGTGCAAAATTCATAGTTCCACCACATGAACCCTAGAAAACACCAATACAACATTCAAAAGCCTAAATCTAGTGGATTCAAGTCCTCTAACACCTAGATCTACCATTAGAAGATCATTCCCACCTATGGGAGGGTTCCTATTGACTCCATTTGGGTTCCTACTATAAAAATAGGGGGAAAATAGGGGTTTACCTATTGGGAGTTGGATTCCAATAAATCTCCACGAATTTGGGAAAGAATGGAAGAAGAAGTGACACCAATCCTCTTGCTAATGCTTCTTCTTGGCTTCCTCCTTGAGCTCCAAGCACTAGCTCTCCATGTGAAGAAGTTTTAAAGGTGGAATGGTGTGGTAATGGTGGAATTTCAAATTTGGTGTGGGTTGAAAAATTAGGATTTTCCCACTGTTGAGAAGATGGAGAAGATGAAGTGGGGAAGAAGAAGAAGTAGTAGAGAAATGAAATAAAATGAATAAATGAGGCTTTAGGAAAGGATTTTGTCATGATGGATTTGATCTATTTATAAGTTTGACCTTCCTAATTAGTCATGAAGAATATTTAATAAAGAGGGTTTAACTAAAGGAATATTCTAATTTGATACAAAAGGGATTATTAATTCATTCTTCCTAATTAATGAGTCAACAAAAACTAATAAATTAATTAAACCAATGGTCATGTCAATTCTAGTTGGGTCCACTTAGGTTCACGAGTACTAAATCTAACCAATATGCTAACCACTAACCACTAATATAATTCTAGGCAATCAATAATATATAAAAAAATTAACAACATGCAAAATTACAAAAATACTCCTCTTTGAAAAAGTGGTAGTTACATGTAACTATTTATTATAATAGTGGATTAAAGCTGAAGTAAGTTTCGGGATTGGAGTGCCTCACGAAGGATACCATGATACATCTGATGTTTGTATACTTATCTTATTTCTAGAACTTATTTTAAATTGCATATTAGCAATCATAATTATACTTAATTATTAGTTAACCCTCTCTAGGGTGCTTTCATAGGATATATGGCAAGGGCCAACAATGTATCAAGTGGACTCCAGCTCAACTCGAATACATATACGCTGTCCAAGCTAGGTTATTTTATCTAGAATAACATACTATCTATTTCTTAATCCATTAAAAAGAATATATACTAAGAAAGAATTATATGTGCTAAAGTCGGCCGCCAGTAACACATTCTCGAATAGACGCGAAGGAATAAAATGGTCTACAAATACTATGCTATAACAACATGAATATGATATTACGAAACAAAAGACATAGCTACGGAAGACATGATACATGTATCTAATAACAATACCTGCATTTTGAGGAGAGAACCAGCAGCAACTCCCGGAGATCTTAGTGAAACCAATACAGCTAACCTTGAAGGATTCCAAGTCCTCAGAGGGTCGAAGCAAGATATAAACAATATGCTAATATAAATTAAAATATAAATATGTAAGGGTGTTTCTAATCATCTATGTGCACGCATTTGAGGACAACTTTTGCACGCATGACAATGTGTAGGCTAAAATAGGAATCTATCATAGCATAAGTGTCACGACCCGCACCCGGTTTAGGGGCACGAGAGCGTGGGTACGTCCAGCCTACGCCGCAGCATCGGCGGTAGAACGCTGTCTAGGTCAAGTACTATCTAAACAATCTCACGCTAGTATCCAACTCCATAAGGAGACGTGGATAACATAAAATAAATCTAGAAATACTCAATCACAACTACAGCACGATAGGAAAATGAAGAAATAAAAGAATACAACACAAGTCTAATGACACAATAATCATACCTGCAATCATTACTTCCAATCCCCAAGTATGTCAGAGCCAGTCTACTAAGGTCACAGTCTGGAAAAATATTTCCAGTCAGGAAGGAGCAAAGTACATCTCTAAATAGCAGTTCTATATAAATGACATAAACTATGTAGCAGTTCTAGATGGAAACATACCAGATGCATGTATAAGTACGAGAAATGTACAATGAGAGAAGTACTGGAAATACTGTAAGTAAATGCAGGAAAAGAAGCAATATGTCAATGAGCAAGAGTTCTATGACTAAGTGTGTGAATACTAGCTTCAACATGTGATCGGCTTGGGAACTTGATCAGGCTGGTTACATGTGATTAGCTATGGTTCATATAAAGTCAGGCTAACCGTTGGTTAGCTATGGTTCATATAAAGTCAGGCTAACCGTTGGTTAGCTATGGTGCATGTAGAGATCAGGCTAATCACACGTAACAGCTATGGAGCATATAAATGGTCAGGCCGCACCCGACGTGAGATGTGGGGTGAGCTATGGTGCATATAAAGTTGGGTATGATCACATATCTACGCTAAAGTACTCCCCAAACCCCCGACTGGTATAGTAGATCTAATCATGGTACGCTATGGCACAGGATTCCCTAGGAAGGTAGCAAATCTCCCCGGAAATCAGTGTCTGTACATGCACAAGATATCAAGGAAACAAGTCTTGTACAAGCTACACCATAAATAAGGAATAACATCTCATAACGAGATCCGTGTATACCAATCCGTGTAACCAATGTGTCAAGAACATGGATATTTACACTAGATACAGTGAACATAGGAGATATCATAAATTAGAAACTAATCAGAGAATGTACTCGCCTTGGGTCCTTAGCTGGTAAAACCAATGTCCTGTCCCAGAGTATCGTCTGGAGGAACCAACAGTCCTAAAAACATATCACAAGCAAAACCACATTTGCATCAGATGCTACACTAACACATCACAAATACATGAACTCAGGGGCTCTGCCAGACGTGGCTCTAGTCAACTAGGGTCATCTAGTAGTTTACCAATTAATCATATTATCAATAAATAATTTAATACATATATATATAGTTATTCCCAAGTATACAGAATAGGTATAACTGTATGTACATAAGTGGAAATATATTTTATTTATGTGAGAAATTATACATCACCCATACATATAGACTAGTATACATGTACCAAAATACGTATTAACTTATATTATATAGATATACATACATACCAAAATAATACTATACTATATACAGGTAATATACCAGAATATGTTTTACAAGTACATATATATCAATATAGTTTTTATATATATACTATATATATATATATACCAAAAATATGTTTATACATGTTTATATATATATAGGTACACATATTTATACCAAAAATATACATACATATATTCAAGTATATATATATAAGTATATACACCAAAATAATGATATACATATACTAAAAATATATACATAGATACCAAATCAATTACAGCTACCAGAATACGTATTTACATATATTAATTCTTTCGAAATTATTTTGAACAATAACTTCAAATAAAAGTTTATTTATAAAAACTAGAATTTATGTAAAAGCCATCATATTTATATATCTCTAGTTATTTCAGTTACCAGTCCAAATAACCAATTTATCTTACTTTTATTATTAAAACTATATTTTTAATTAATTATAAAAACCCCAAAATTATTATATGTTTGCATAATCAAAAACCCTTTTTAAATAATTACATAACTAAATTATAAACAATAAAACTAATATGTATATATATATTACTAAACTTATTATAGGAAATTACTAAACTAATTATATTTAATTAATAAACAAGTTACATAAATTTCTAAACTAATTACAAATTACTAATTTATTAAGAAATTACTAACTGGTTAATAATTAACTAATTAATCTAATCAACGATTACTAAATTAACTAAACTAATTTATAAATTAAAACAATAAAACTAATCATGTTGTATTTACTAAACTAGTTACATGAATTTACTAAGTTAATTATATGAATTTACTAGACTAATACATATTAATAAAATTAATTTATATAAATAACCAAATTACATATTAATATAAACTAATTATATTTATATAACCAAATTATATTAATTAACTAATTATATAAAATAACTAATCATATAAATAACTAATTTTATGAATTAATTAACTAATTATAAATTAATGAAACCCATTTTGAGTTAATTAAACTAATTACAAATTTACTAAACTAATTAAAATTAACTAATGATTAATAATTAACTAACTATTACTTATTTCTAATTAATCTATTATATGCTTAACCTAAAATTACAGAATTACTTAACCTAAAATTTCAGAATTGAAAGGAAAGGAAAAGGGGAAAGGGAAGGAGAGGCTCACGAGACTTCTCCGGCGAGGTCGGGCCGGCAGGGCGTCGGCGCGGTGAGGTCTCGGCACGAGGCGGTGGCGGCGAAGCCCGACGGCGGATCGGCGGATCTGCTGTGGTCGTCGGTCGTCGTTGTCTCGGCGACGGCGGTTCAACGTTGAGGGGAAGCGGCCCGAGGCGGCGGCTCTCGACTCGGCGAGGAGGGGATCCGCGGCGGCGTCGCTCGGCTCGAGGCGGCGGGCTCGGGAGCAGCGGCGGCGGATGTTCTCGGCGGTGGTCGGCGGCGTGGACGAGGCTTCGAGGTGGCTGCGGTGCTCAGTTCCAGCGGCGGTTTCGTTCCAGCGGCGGCGTGGCGTTCGATTCCAGCGGCGCTCGACAGATCTGGCGGCCACCGGCGGCGGCTCCCTCGGCGGATCTCTAGGGTTAGGTTCTGGATGTGTCGGGGTCTGGGTACGTGTCCGGGGCTGGACACGGGGACTCGATGCACAGTGGACGTGTCCGGGTGTTGGACACGGGGTTGGGTGTACTGGTGGAGGTGGATGTGTCTGGGTGTGTCGGACACAAAAAAATCTGATTGTAATATTGTAACCGAACCCAGAAAATGAATGGATACTGTGGGACACCCGGGGTCGGACCCGAGGCCATCACGGCTGACACGGATGCTGGACACACGGACACGAGCACACAAAAATGGTGGTGGCTGTGGCTCTGTGGGGATTTGTGGAGGCTATCTAGAAATTTGGAGATTAGGGTTTCTTGGGAAATGTGAGAATGAGAACTTAAATAGGGAGAGATGGTGTGGGATAAAGGGTTGCGGGTTGGCCCAATAATGAATGGCCCAGAATTAATCAAACGGGTTTCTCACGTGGGAAAAATGAGGGTGTGGGCTAGTTAATAGGAAATGGAAATTTGAAAAAATAAAAATAAAGATTATATTTTCAGAAATATTTTTAGGAAAGCTAGCAATTTCCAATTTGCTACTAATTAATACATTTTGCAAAATCTTAGAAAGTATGACATTTATTTTATTTACTATCCCAAAAATTTATTTTACTTTATGAACTAGTTTTTTTAAATAACTATTTAGTTAAAACAATAATTTTATGATTCAAGCCAATCAATATTTGAAACTAGAAATATATATATTATTATTTATGTACTTATTTTATAAGAAAGCGACATTTATGAAAAAAAATGATTTTTATACAAGATTTTTAAATTACCTTCTAAAATCAAACATCGTTCAAAATCAACTAAAAATTTCAAGGAGAAATATTTTATAAAACTCAATATATTAAAATGAATTAAAATCTAATTATTTTGGAAATTGGAAATCGGAGGTTACAAGTCTATCCACCTTAGAAAAATTTCGTCCTCGAAATTTTAGGGATGACTAGGATAGAAAAAAAAATTTTGTTGTTCATAATGATGAACATATCATTGAAGAAAATATTTCTATAAGGAGAATATTTACCAAACAGCAGAAAACATGAAGAAAAAGAAAATATGGTTTAAGATAGGAGTAATTTGAAGGAATCATGGCTCGGCCTTGAATCCTCTAGAAAGTTTTAGGTTTTGGGAAGTAGACACGATCACAAAAAACAGATAATTGGAATAATGCACGTTACCTTTTCAAGGTAACTAAACCAAGGAAGACCCAGTATAAAGAATGATATAGACATGAAAGTTATGGCTAATTCGAAAGATACGGTCGGCAATTTGATTTAAGAAAATTAAATACATCCTTCAGAATGTAATCAAGAGACATCTAATTGCCTCTCTTAATTTCTAGGAAAAATAGTCCTTACTACCATCTGAAAATAATCCTTCCTTTTTATCCTCGTTCATTTTACTTTTCTCAATCTTGTGATTCATCATTAACTAACATTTATAAAAGTTCCAAATTCCACAACTTTATTAGATTAGATCTTAGAATTTCTGAATCAAAAGCCTTATCATCAAATTCGAGTTGTTTATCTTAACATCAACTATACCTCGATTATTTTCTTCGATTTCAAATGTTACTGTCATGGTCAAGATTTTAATTTAAATCACAACCTCAATATACCATGATCTTACCTTACGACCTTCAATTATATGATCCCATAATCAATTATATTATAATCTTCTTTACCATGAGCTTCATGTCACTCCATATTTCTTTATCCGTATGTATAATGGTTCCGAATTTTGAACTAATATATATTTTTTATTTTTTTTCCACTGAATTTATTATCCCAATGTAAAATTTTTTTTTTTTTTTTTACTACTCAAATCCTCAATATTTTAATTGAATTACAGTCGTATCATAATCTCCTCAAATTTCTCAAATTTTTTAATAATCAATTCAATCATATCAAGACCTCCTTAAAATTAATAAATCCTCAAATTTTTTTGGCTCTGTGAATTTCTTAATTCTCCCTTTAAGTAAATGGTTGTCCTCGAATTTCAATCATACCTCGATTTTCATAAAATCAATGATCCATCAACTCCGTTATAACAACCCCTAAATTCTTTATTTAATTTAAATGCTTCCACAAATTTAATCCTCTTGTCTCTTTTCGTCAGTCATAACCTCGTCATAGATCTTTGCTACGGTCAAAACCCTCAACAATCAAGTCTAAGAGAATTCTACCTACAACCATACAACATGCAACCTAAGGGAAATATGTATGATCATGGTGTCTTTTGTCATGGTATTGCAGTCTCTGTATCAGGGGTACTACTAACTACATTATAACAAGAACTCATGTATACAGCTACGGTACTAAGGTATCAATCAATCAGAAGACAACAAGATCATGAGGAAAGAAAAGAAAGAACCTGCTTAATATATACTTGCACTATCTTCTAACAAACACTTAACTCTAGCACACTAACAATTTCCTATTCATGTACACTGGTACCCATATCAACTAATCATATATTAATATTCATACCTCTCATCTACCAAAAATTAATCCTCAAAATAATCGTCAAGGTTTAACTTCCCGATCAACTTAAAATAAAATGCATATACCTCCTCAAAATTAGATACTTCACATCGAAATAAAATTTAATCACTTCTAAAATCTTTGTAGCCTTAACTATGTTTAGTGAATCAAATTTTAAATCCTCAATATTTTGACAACATAAAATCTCAACTCCTTAGAAATTCTTGAGAATTTAAAATTCATTTCCACCTTTTAATTTATAACTCCTCAATGTACATATTAGTGCTCACGGTCTCTGATACTCAAGGTGCACTCAATGCATCTAGTGTTTATAACTGTGTACTAAATTTGTATTGCCCGAAACACTTGCACTATTACCTCCAATGATCAAAGTTATCATCAACGGTGATTTCTATTTATGTCAATTGGTATATCATCTAATTATCAACACACGGAGTGCTTACTGTTATTAACGTCATCCTTGACTAATCCTCGATATAGAATCATTAGCACTTCTTGGTATTATATCACTAGCTGCATTAATGGATTATCTCATCAAGCTCATTAGGCTCATGATCACCTGTATCCTCTATAACACTCATGTTTCTTTACTCTCATGGGTATGTGTATGGTTCCTCATCTCGATGGTTGTATATGTATTTCCTTCTATCCCTTTAAGCCTATTAAACTCATCCGTGATACGCTTCACAACTTCCATTACTAATCCTGATATTTCTCTACTTATGATATCTCATTAAACCCTTTATACATATACATTTCTTTACCTTTAACATTTCCGATATCAATCATCAAATTGGACATCATGCTCCATAATTCTTGACACAATTCCTTGATACCTAATTGTTTAAATAGATCACTCAATTACATTATCATGATTATCCAGGACGGGTAATTGGCTCTGATACTAACTCTGAGAACTATCACTGATACTCTTTACTCTCCTTAACTCTCAGTCTCTAATGACACCACTCCTAGAATCATTGGTACAAGGTACTATACTAAGGGCTAACTCTAGATTATAGCCTACTGCTCACATGTCCAACTAAGAAACACTTACAACTCACTAGCAACACAGTCAATACTAATACAAGACACAAACAAAATTACAAGCCACCAATTATCATACTTAACAAGAAATCCTCAAGGAATAGGAGCTCAAAACTGAATTGAGGACAGAAGGTATCTTTACTGCTAGTAAAGAAAGAAGCGGTGGAACAAAGTCCTGGAATAACAGAAATAGATAAGTCTTGAGATGATATTTTAAGAACCAATTTAGGATACAACCTGATAATCATACACGTCTGTCTGAAATCATGACACTCAGAATCCTTGCCACGCCAGTAAGCATAGATGCGATAAACGATAGGTTTCGTAACTAAGGTATGCACTCTATAATCATGTCGTCTAGAATCTTCGCCACGCCAACCGGTATGGCTGCGAAAGACTTTAAGCTTCATAACTATAGTATGTACATCCAAGTCAGGTTCCTACGTTCTCGTCACCACAGCTAATATGGCTGCGATAAATTCTAGGTTCCATAACCAAAGTAGACGTTTTACCTTCCTCACTGTCCTCATCAATATATGTCATCAGATGATACCATAAATCCTAGTCCGTAAAAATTCATCTCAATTTGAAATCAACTCAACAACGATACCAAGAATTAAAGTTAACAACTGGTCAACAAGAATCAAACTCAACAATGATACCAAGAATTTAATTTAATAACTGCTCAACAAGAATCAAGTCCAGTAACAACAAGCGAGAGCGGACGGAAACAAGGAAAGATTTAAATTGAAAATAAGATTCCCATGGGGTCATCCCAGGAAATCTTTCAAGAATTTGTGATTGAGTATCCTCTCTCATCCTAGTATCCTATGTCCTATATTCTACAGCAGGTACGCAGTAGTACAACTATGACGTAGCACTACTACGACATCGCACCACTTGCGAAGTCAGACCTGCATGGGCCACCACTAAAACGTGTCACGACCCGCACCCGGTTTAGGGGCACGAGAGCGTGGGTACGTCCAGCCTACGCCGCAGCATCGGCGGTAGAACGCTGTCTAGGTCAAGTACTATCTAAACAATCTCACGCTAGTATCCAACTCCATAAGGAGACGTGGATAACATAAAATAAATCTAGAAATACTCAATCACAACTACAGCACGATAGGAAAATGAAGAAATAAAAGAATACAACACAAGTCTAATGACACAATAATCATACCTGCAATCATTACTTCCAATCCCCAAGTATGTCAGAGCCAGTCTACTAAGGTCACAGTCTGGAAAAATATTTCCAGTCAGGAAGGAGCAAAGTACATCTCTAAATAGCAGTTCTATATAAATGACATAAACTATGTAGCAGTTCTAGATGGAAACATACCAGATGCATGTATAAGTACGAGAAATGTACAATGAGAGAAGTACTGGAAATACTGTAAGTAAATGCAGGAAAAGAAGCAATATGTCAATGAGCAAGAGTTCTATGACTAAGTGTGTGAATACTAGCTTCAACATGTGATCGGCTTGGGAACTTGATCAGGCTGGTTACATGTGATTAGCTATGGTTCATATAAAGTCAGGCTAACCGTTGGTTAGCTATGGTTCATATAAAGTCAGGCTAACCGTTGGTTAGCTATGGTGCATGTAGAGATCAGGCTAATCACACGTAACAGCTATGGAGCATATAAATGGTCAGGCCGCACCCGACGTGAGATGTGGGGTGAGCTATGGTGCATATAAAGTTGGGTATGATCACATATCTACGCTAAAGTACTCCCCAAACCCCCGACTGGTATAGTAGATCTAATCATGGTACGCTATGGCACAGGATTTCCTAGGAAGGTAGCAAATCTCCCCGGAAATCAGTGTCTGTACATGCACAAGATATCAAGGAAACAAGTCTTGTACAAGCTACACCATAAATAAGGAATAACATCTCATAACGAGATCCGTGTATACCAATCCGTGTAACCAATGTGTCAAGAACATGGATATTTACACTAGATACAGTGAACATAGGAGATATCATAAATTAGAAACTAATCAGAGAATGTACTCGCCTTGGGTCCTTAGCTGGTAAAACCAATGTCCTGTCCCAGAGTATCGTCTGGAGGAACCAACAGTCCTAAAAACATATCACAAGCAAAACCACATTTGCATCAGATGCTACACTAACACATCACAAATACATGAACTCAGGGGCTCTGCCAGACGTGGCTCTAGTCAACTAGGGTCATCTAGTAGTTTACCAATTAATCATATTATCAATAAATAATTTAATACATATATATATAGTTATTCCCAAGTATACAGAATAGGTATAACTGTATGTACATAAGTGGAAATATATTTTATTTATGTGAGAAATTATACATCACCCATACATATAGACTAGTATACATGTACCAAAATACGTATTAACTTATATTATATAGATATACATACATACCAAAATAATACTATACTATATACAGGTAATATACCAGAATATGTTTTACAAGTACATATATATCAATATAGTTTTTATATATATACTATATATATATATATACCAAAAATATGTTTATACATGTTTATATATATATAGGTACACATATTTATACCAAAAATATACATACATATATTCAAGTATATATATATAAGTATATACACCAAAATAATGATATACATATACTAAAAATATATACATAGATACCAAATCAATTACAGCTACCAGAATACGTATTTACATATATTAATTCTTTCGAAATTATTTTGAACAATAACTTCAAATAAAAGTTTATTTATAAAAACTAGAATTTATGTAAAAGCCATCATATTTATATATCTCTAGTTATTTCAGTTACCAGTCCAAATAACCAATTTATCTTACTTTTATTATTAAAACTATATTTTTAATTAATTATAAAAACCCCAAAATTATTATATATTTGCATAATCAAAAACCCTTTTTAAATAATTACATAACTAAATTATAAACAATAAAACTAATATGTATATATATATTACTAAACTTATTATAGGAAATTACTAAACTAATTATATTTAATTAATAAACAAGTTACATAAATTTCTAAACTAATTACAAATTACTAATTTATTAAGAAATTACTAACTGGTTAATAATTAACTAATTAATCTAATCAACGATTACTAAATTAACTAAACTAATTTATAAATTAAAACAATAAAACTAATCATGTTGTATTTACTAAACTAGTTACATGAATTTACTAAGTTAATTATATGAATTTACTAGACTAATACATATTAATAAAATTAATTTATATAAATAACCAAATTACATATTAATATAAACTAATTATATTTATATAACCAAATTATATTAATTAACTAATTATATAAAATAACTAATCATATAAATAACTAATTTTATGAATTAATTAACTAATTATAAATTAATGAAACCCATTTTGAGTTAATTAAACTAATTACAAATTTACTAAACTAATTAAAATTAACTAATGATTAATAATTAACTAACTATTACTTATTTCTAATTAATCTATTATATGCTTAACCTAAAATTACAGAATTACTTAACCTAAAATTTCAGAATTGAAAGGAAAGGAAAAGGGGAAAGGGAAGGAGAGGCTCACGAGACTTCTCCGGCGAGGTCGGGCCGGCAGGGCGTCGGCGCGGTGAGGTCTCGGCACGAGGCGGTGGCGGCGAAGCCCGACGGCGGATCGGCGGATCTGCTGTGGTCGTCGGTCGTCGTTGTCTCGGCGACGGCGGTTCAACGTTGAGGGGAAGCGGCCCGAGGCGGCGGCTCTCGACTCGGCGAGGAGGGGATCCGCGGCGGCGTCGCTCGGCTCGAGGCGGCGGGCTCGGGAGCAGCGGCGGCGGATGTTCTCGGCGGTGGTCGGCGGCGTGGACGAGGCTTCGAGGTGGCTGCGGTGCTCAGTTCCAGCGGCGGTTTCGTTCCAGCGGCGGCGTGGCGTTCGATTCCAGCGGCGCTCGACAGATCTGGCGGCCACCGGCGGCGGCTCCCTCGGCGGATCTCTAGGGTTAGGTTCTGGATGTGTCGGGGTCTGGGTACGTGTCCGGGGCTGGACACGGGGACTCGATGCACAGTGGACGTGTCCGGGTGTTGGACACGGGGTTGGGTGTACTGGTGGAGGTGGATGTGTCTGGGTGTGTCGGACACAAAAAAATCTGATTGTAATATTGTAACCGAACCCAGAAAATGAATGGATACTGTGGGACACCCGGGGTCGGACCCGAGGCCATCACGGCTGACACGGATGCTGGACACACGGACACGAGCACACAAAAATGGTGGTGGCTGTGGCTCTGTGGGGATTTGTGGAGGCTATCTAGAAATTTGGAGATTAGGGTTTCTTGGGAAATGTGAGAATGAGAACTTAAATAGGGAGAGATGGTGTGGGATAAAGGGTTGCGGGTTGGCCCAATAATGAATGGCCCAGAATTAATCAAACGGGTTTCTCACGTGGGAAAAATGAGGGTGTGGGCTAGTTAATAGGAAATGGAAATTTGAAAAAATAAAAATAAAGATTATATTTTCAGAAATATTTTTAGGAAAGCTAGCAATTTCCAATTTGCTACTAATTAATACATTTTGCAAAATCTTAGAAAGTATGACATTTATTTTATTTACTATCCCAAAAATTTATTTTACTTTATGAACTAGTTTTTTTAAATAACTATTTAGTTAAAACAATAATTTTATGATTCAAGCCAATCAATATTTGAAACTAGAAATATATATATTATTATTTATGTACTTATTTTATAAGAAAGCGACATTTATGAAAAAAAATGATTTTTATACAAGATTTTTAAATTACCTTCTAAAATCAAACATCGTTCAAAATCAACTAAAAATTTCAAGGAGAAATATTTTATAAAACTCAATATATTAAAATGAATTAAAATCTAATTATTTTGGAAATTGGAAATCGGAGGTTACAAGTCTATCCACCTTAGAAAAATTTCGTCCTCGAAATTTTAGGGATGACTAGGATAGAAAAAAAAATTTTGTTGTTCATAATGATGAACATATCATTGAAGAAAATATTTCTATAAGGAGAATATTTACCAAACAGCAGAAAACATGAAGAAAAAGAAAATATGGTTTAAGATAGGAGTAATTTGAAGGAATCATGGCTCGGCCTTGAATCCTCTAGAAAGTTTTAGGTTTTGGGAAGTAGACACGATCACAAAAAACAGATAATTGGAATAATGCACGTTACCTTTTCAAGGTAACTAAACCAAGGAAGACCCAGTATAAAGAATGATATAGACATGAAAGTTATGGCTAATTCGAAAGATACGGTCGGCAATTTGATTTAAGAAAATTAAATACATCCTTCAGAATGTAATCAAGAGACATCTAATTGCCTCTCTTAATTTCTAGGAAAAATAGTCCTTACTACCATCTGAAAATAATCCTTCCTTTTTATCCTCGTTCATTTTACTTTTCTCAATCTTGTGATTCATCATTAACTAACATTTATAAAAGTTCCAAATTCCACAACTTTATTAGATTAGATCTTAGAATTTCTGAATCAAAAGCCTTATCATCAAATTCGAGTTGTTTATCTTAACATCAACTATACCTCGATTATTTTCTTCGATTTCAAATGTTACTGTCATGGTCAAGATTTTAATTTAAATCACAACCTCAATATACCATGATCTTACCTTACGACCTTCAATTATATGATCCCATAATCAATTATATTATAATCTTCTTTACCATGAGCTTCATGTCACTCCATATTTCTTTATCCGTATGTATAATGGTTCCGAATTTTGAACTAATATATATTTTTTATTTTTTTTCCACTGAATTTATTATCCCAATGTAAAATTTTTTTTTTTTTTTTTACTACTCAAATCCTCAATATTTTAATTGAATTACAGTCGTATCATAATCTCCTCAAATTTCTCAAATTTTTTAATAATCAATTCAATCATATCAAGACCTCCTTAAAATTAATAAATCCTCAAATTTTTTTGGCTCTGTGAATTTCTTAATTCTCCCTTTAAGTAAATGGTTGTCCTCGAATTTCAATCATACCTCGATTTTCATAAAATCAATGATCCATCAACTCCGTTATAACAACCCCTAAATTCTTTATTTAATTTAAATGCTTCCACAAATTTAATCCTCTTGTCTCTTTTCGTCAGTCATAACCTCGTCATAGATCTTTGCTACGGTCAAAACCCTCAACAATCAAGTCTAAGAGAATTCTACCTACAACCATACAACATGCAACCTAAGGGAAATATGTATGATCATGGTGTCTTTTGTCATGGTATTGCAGTCTCTGTATCAGGGGTACTACTAACTACATTATAACAAGAACTCATGTATACAGCTACGGTACTAAGGTATCAATCAATCAGAAGACAACAAGATCATGAGGAAAGAAAAGAAAGAACCTGCTTAATATATACTTGCACTATCTTCTAACAAACACTTAACTCTAGCACACTAACAATTTCCTATTCATGTACACTGGTACCCATATCAACTAATCATATATTAATATTCATACCTCTCATCTACCAAAAATTAATCCTCAAAATAATCGTCAAGGTTTAACTTCCCGATCAACTTAAAATAAAATGCATATACCTCCTCAAAATTAGATACTTCACATCGAAATAAAATTTAATCACTTCTAAAATCTTTGTAGCCTTAACTATGTTTAGTGAATCAAATTTTAAATCCTCAATATTTTGACAACATAAAATCTCAACTCCTTAGAAATTCTTGAGAATTTAAAATTCATTTCCACCTTTTAATTTATAACTCCTCAATGTACATATTAGTGCTCACGGTCTCTGATACTCAAGGTGCACTCAATGCATCTAGTGTTTATAACTGTGTACTAAATTTGTATTGCCCGAAACACTTGCACTATTACCTCCAATGATCAAAGTTATCATCAACGGTGATTTCTATTTATGTCAATTGGTATATCATCTAATTATCAACACACGGAGTGCTTACTGTTATTAACGTCATCCTTGACTAATCCTCGATATAGAATCATTAGCACTTCTTGGTATTATATCACTAGCTGCATTAATGGATTATCTCATCAAGCTCATTAGGCTCATGATCACCTGTATCCTCTATAACACTCATGTTTCTTTACTCTCATGGGTATGTGTATGGTTCCTCATCTCGATGGTTGTATATGTATTTCCTTCTATCCCTTTAAGCCTATTAAACTCATCCGTGATACGCTTCACAACTTCCATTACTAATCCTGATATTTCTCTACTTATGATATCTCATTAAACCCTTTATACATATACATTTCTTTACCTTTAACATTTCCGATATCAATCATCAAATTGGACATCATGCTCCATAATTCTTGACACAATTCCTTGATACCTAATTGTTTAAATAGATCACTCAATTACATTATCATGATTATCCAGGACGGGTAATTGGCTCTGATACTAACTCTGAGAACTATCACTGATACTCTTTACTCTCCTTAACTCTCAGTCTCTAATGACACCACTCCTAGAATCATTGGTACAAGGTACTATACTAAGGGCTAACTCTAGATTATAGCCTACTGCTCACATGTCCAACTAAGAAACACTTACAACTCACTAGCAACACAGTCAATACTAATACAAGACACAAACAAAATTACAAGCCACCAATTATCATACTTAACAAGAAATCCTCAAGGAATAGGAGCTCAAAACTGAATTGAGGACAGAAGGTATCTTTACTGCTAGTAAAGAAAGAAGCGGTGGAACAAAGTCCTGGAATAACAGAAATAGATAAGTCTTGAGATGATATTTTAAGAACCAATTTAGGATACAACCTGATAATCATACACGTCTGTCTGAAATCATGACACTCAGAATTCTTGCCACGCCAGTAAGCATAGATGCGATAAACGATAGGTTTCGTAACTAAGGTATGCACTCTATAATCATGTCGTCTAGAATCTTCGCCACGCCAACCGGTATGGCTGCGAAAGACTTTAAGCTTCATAACTATAGTATGTACATCCAAGTCAGGTTCCTACGTTCTCGTCACCACAGCTAATATGGCTGCGATAAATTCTAGGTTCCATAACCAAAGTAGACGTTTTACCTTCCTCACTGTCCTCATCAATATATGTCATCAGATGATACCATAAATCCTAGTCCGTAAAAATTCATCTCAATTTGAAATCAACTCAACAACGATACCAAGAATTAAAGTTAACAACTGGTCAACAAGAATCAAACTCAACAATGATACCAAGAATTTAATTTAATAACTGCTCAACAAGAATCAAGTCCAGTAACAACAAGCGAGAGCGGACGGAAACAAGGAAAGATTTAAATTGAAAATAAGATTCCCATGGGGTCATCCCAGGAAATCTTTCAAGAATTTGTGATTGAGTATCCTCTCTCATCCTAGTATCCTATGTCCTATATTCTACAGCAGGTACGCAGTAGTACAACTATGACGTAGCACTACTACGACATCGCACCACTTGCGAAGTCAGACCTGCATGGGCCACCACTAAAACGTGTCACGACCCGCACCCGGTTTAGGGGCACGAGAGCGTGGGTACGTCCAGCCTACGCCGCAGCATCGGCGGTAGAACGCTGTCTAGGTCAAGTACTATCTAAACAATCTCACGCTAGTATCCAACTCCATAAGGAGACGTGGATAACATAAAATAAATCTAGAAATACTCAATCACAACTACAGCACGATAGGAAAATGAAGAAATAAAAGAATACAACACAAGTCTAATGACACAATAATCATACCTGCAATCATTACTTCCAATCCCCAAGTATGTCAGAGCCAGTCTACTAAGGTCACAGTCTGGAAAAATATTTCCAGTCAGGAAGGAGCAAAGTACATCTCTAAATAGCAGTTCTATATAAATGACATAAACTATGTAGCAGTTCTAGATGGAAACATACCAGATGCATGTATAAGTACGAGAAATGTACAATGAGAGAAGTACTGGAAATACTGTAAGTAAATGCAGGAAAAGAAGCAATATGTCAATGAGCAAGAGTTCTATGACTAAGTGTGTGAATACTAGCTTCAACATGTGATCGGCTTGGGAACTTGATCAGGCTGGTTACATGTGATTAGCTATGGTTCATATAAAGTCAGGCTAACCGTTGGTTAGCTATGGTTCATATAAAGTCAGGCTAACCGTTGGTTAGCTATGGTGCATGTAGAGATCAGGCTAATCACACGTAACAGCTATGGAGCATATAAATGGTCAGGCCGCACCCGACGTGAGATGTGGGGTGAGCTATGGTGCATATAAAGTTGGGTATGATCACATATCTACGCTAAAGTACTCCCCAAACCCCCGACTGGTATAGTAGATCTAATCATGGTACGCTATGGCACAGGATTTCCTAGGAAGGTAGCAAATCTCCCCGGAAATCAGTGTCTGTACATGCACAAGATATCAAGGAAACAAGTCTTGTACAAGCTACACCATAAATAAGGAATAACATCTCATAACGAGATCCGTGTATACCAATCCGTGTAACCAATGTGTCAAGAACATGGATATTTACACTAGATACAGTGAACATAGGAGATATCATAAATTAGAAACTAATCAGAGAATGTACTCGCCTTGGGTCCTTAGCTGGTAAAACCAATGTCCTGTCCCAGAGTATCGTCTGGAGGAACCAACAGTCCTAAAAACATATCACAAGCAAAACCACATTTGCATCAGATGCTACACTAACACATCACAAATACATGAACTCAGGGGCTCTGCCAGACGTGGCTCTAGTCAACTAGGGTCATCTAGTAGTTTACCAATTAATCATATTATCAATAAATAATTTAATACATATATATATAGTTATTCCCAAGTATACAGAATAGGTATAACTGTATGTACATAAGTGGAAATATATTTTATTTATGTGAGAAATTATACATCACCCATACATATAGACTAGTATACATGTACCAAAATACGTATTAACTTATATTATATAGATATACATACATACCAAAATAATACTATACTATATACAGGTAATATACCAGAATATGTTTTACAAGTACATATATATCAATATAGTTTTTATATATATACTATATATATATATATACCAAAAATATGTTTATACATGTTTATATATATATAGGTACACATATTTATACCAAAAATATACATACATATATTCAAGTATATATATATAAGTATATACACCAAAATAATGATATACATATACTAAAAATATATACATAGATACCAAATCAATTACAGCTACCAGAATACGTATTTACATATATTAATTCTTTCGAAATTATTTTGAACAATAACTTCAAATAAAAGTTTATTTATAAAAACTAGAATTTATGTAAAAGCCATCATATTTATATATCTCTAGTTATTTCAGTTACCAGTCCAAATAACCAATTTATCTTACTTTTATTATTAAAACTATATTTTTAATTAATTATAAAAACCCCAAAATTATTATATGTTTGCATAATCAAAAACCCTTTTTAAATAATTACATAACTAAATTATAAACAATAAAACTAATATGTATATATATATTACTAAACTTATTATAGGAAATTACTAAACTAATTATATTTAATTAATAAACAAGTTACATAAATTTCTAAACTAATTACAAATTACTAATTTATTAAGAAATTACTAACTGGTTAATAATTAACTAATTAATCTAATCAACGATTACTAAATTAACTAAACTAATTTATAAATTAAAACAATAAAACTAATCATGTTGTATTTACTAAACTAGTTACATGAATTTACTAAGTTAATTATATGAATTTACTAGACTAATACATATTAATAAAATCAATTTATATAAATAACCAAATTACATATTAATATAAACTAATTATATTTATATAACCAAATTATATTAATTAACTAATTATATAAAATAACTAATCATATAAATAACTAATTTTATGAATTAATTAACTAATTATAAATTAATGAAACCCATTTTGAGTTAATTAAACTAATTACAAATTTACTAAACTAATTAAAATTAACTAATGATTAATAATTAACTAACTATTACTTATTTCTAATTAATCTATTATATGCTTAACCTAAAATTACAGAATTACTTAACCTAAAATTTCAGAATTGAAAGGAAAGGAAAAGGGGAAAGGGAAGGAGAGGCTCACGAGACTTCTCCGGCGAGGTCGGGCCGGCAGGGCGTCGGCGCGGTGAGGTCTCGGCACGAGGCGGTGGCGGCGAAGCCCGACGGCGGATCGGCGGATCTGCTGTGGTCGTCGGTCGTCGTTGTCTCGGCGACGGCGGTTCAACGTTGAGGGGAAGCGGCCCGAGGCGGCGGCTCTCGACTCGGCGAGGAGGGGATCCGCGGCGGCGTCGCTCGGCTCGAGGCGGCGGGCTCGGGAGCAGCGGCGGCGGATGTTCTCGGCGGTGGTCGGCGGCGTGGACGAGGCTTCGAGGTGGCTGCGGTGCTCAGTTCCAGCGGCGGTTTCGTTCCAGCGGCGGCGTGGCGTTCGATTCCAGCGGCGCTCGACAGATCTGGCGGCCACCGGCGGCGGCTCCCTCGGCGGATCTCTAGGGTTAGGTTCTGGATGTGTCGGGGTCTGGGTACGTGTCCGGGGCTGGACACGGGGACTCGATGCACAGTGGACGTGTCCGGGTGTTGGACACGGGGTTGGGTGTACTGGTGGAGGTGGATGTGTCCGGGTGTGTCGGACACAAAAAAATCTGATTGTAATATTGTAACCGAACCCAGAAAATGAATGGATACTGTGGGACACCCGGGGTCGGACCCGAGGCCATCACGGCTGACACGGATGCTGGACACACGGACACGAGCACACAAAAATGGTGGTGGCTGTGGCTCTGTGGGGATTTGTGGAGGCTATCTAGAAATTTGGAGATTAGGGTTTCTTGGGAAATGTGAGAATGAGAACTTAAATAGGGAGAGATGGTGTGGGATAAAGGGTTGCGGGTTGGCCCAATAATGAATGGCCCAGAATTAATCAAACGGGTTTCTCACGTGGGAAAAATGAGGGTGTGGGCTAGTTAATAGGAAATGGAAATTTGAAAAAATAAAAATAAAGATTATATTTTCAGAAATATTTTTAGGAAAGCTAGCAATTTCCAATTTGCTACTAATTAATACATTTTGCAAAATCTTAGAAAGTATGACATTTATTTTATTTACTATCCCAAAAATTTATTTTACTTTATGAACTAGTTTTTTTAAATAACTATTTAGTTAAAACAATAATTTTATGATTCAAGCCAATCAATATTTGAAACTAGAAATATATATATTATTATTTATGTACTTATTTTATAAGAAAGCGACATTTATGAAAAAAAATGATTTTTATACAAGATTTTTAAATTACCTTCTAAAATCAAACATCGTTCAAAATCAACTAAAAATTTCAAGGAGAAATATTTTATAAAACTCAATATATTAAAATGAATTAAAATCTAATTATTTTGGAAATTGGAAATCGGAGGTTACAATAAGTCTAGAGGCTTGAATATATACTGTCAACCAATCATCTGTAACACTTGTATAACATTCGGCTATCATCAGAGGCCATCTGTAAATAGTATCATCACTAACATAGTTCCTTCAGATACTATGGTTCACCGATTTGGGTAGCCCATATATCTAGTAATTGTCCTTCCTATCCCTATGAGACTGACCAAATCGTATATACAATATGTCTAATTTGGCTACTAACATACTAATAATAGCAGTTATGTTCTAACCGTCACGTCAACTACATATCAATGATCAGTCGGATACAATGGCACATGTCCTATTATTAATATCATATATTGTGTCATGTGGGTGTCAAGGCCAAGGAGATATGAAAATATCTCATAATCGTAGGGTAGTCCACTAACAACTAGGTCAATATGCATATAAATAAACATAAACGAGAATCAAGGTCCATTGTTGATCGCACCCAAGTCTAGCTTGGACGCACATGATATATCATGTAAAATGACAAACAGTAAAGAATTTAACTATATCATTCAGAAATATAATAAATAACAATAAATAACAGCGATGTATACTTGGATGAGGTTTGGAAGGAGTATTGACGACGTTCCAGTTACGAACTCGCCAAGTCAGAAGTGGCACAAATATTAAAAACTGCATAGACATCACTAGATGATGAAACAAACATTACCAATGCATCCAAAATGGGTGAGATACTCAAAAAAGTCTACCCATAATTCTAGTTTAGATATAAGAAAAAAAAACTTAACAGTTTCGAGTCTAAACGAGGTCTATAGGTAGGTCTGCAAGGTACGAAGTTTAGGTCAACATAGGTCAAATTTGGTCTGTCTCCAAATGGGTCAAGTTATATGTCAAACAAGATCTAAACGACAATATGATCTCAACGGTACATCCAGATTTAGATTTCGATGAAAAAATTACATAAAAATTTGTCGATTCAAATCGTAGGGCCCGTGATACGATGATACGATCGACTGTCTCAGAATCGAACGAAACTTGGATCACTTGACAAGTCAGCCACTGCGAGTCCAAGACACAAGTTTCGTCGAGACACAATGAGCATATAAAAACTAATTACAAATTTTCCTAAAACTTTGATACAATAGTTTTTGGCGGATACAGGCCAAATTCGTCGCGCACACATGACCAATTTAAATTTCGTCAATGCCACAAGTTGGAGAATAGCATACACTCCTATTGGTGTAATTGGTTCGAGTCGGGATAGTCCAGTTTATCGGGACGTCGCTCGATAAACGATTTTTAGTTTTAAAACTAATATTTTTTTGATTTTTTAACATATAATTAAATCAATTTATTGCATGATTTTAAATAAACAAATTATTAGGTTTGTATCCTGATTATATCGGTGAAGTCAAATCAAAGATTGATTTAGAGAATGGGAAGTTATCAGCCTTCCTAGCAGGGTTGCTGGGCTCAGGATGCTGTTGTGTAATGGCTCCTATGTTGCACAGTGAATTCTGAGAACTTCGCTAGCTTCTCGAAGCAGGTACAGTGGTTGACGGCAGTCGACAAAACCTCAAATGAGCTAGCAGTGTCGAGGCGGTCGAATTTGCATCGGTCTGAGGCAATGGCACACTAGTTGCATCGACGACGGTCCGCAGCAGGGGATGCGACGACAAGATTTTCCAGCATCGGGGGGTGGTTAAAGAAGGGAAACAATAATTATTGGGTTGGTTTGGGCATACAAGCGATGTATTTGATAATTTAATTCTAATGGATTAATAGATTTTTTTAGTCTTAAAGGGTTTAGTCTAAATGATTTTGAGTTTAGTTAATGGGTTTTGGGTTTGCTAATAAGGGGTCTGTGAATAATGGGTTTAGGTCTCTCTCTCTCTCTCTCTCTCTCTCTCTCTCTCTCTCTCTCTCTCTCTTTATATATATATATATATATATATATATATACACACACACACACACAAACACACACACACAAAATAATTACTAGGTTTTTAGAAAAATTAGGGTGTGGGGGTTACATCGAGAGAGTTTTTTAGTTTTCTCTTTTATTATATATGATTTGAGTTCTTCACCATGCGCAATTGACTGTCTATACCAATGAGTTCCGACAGCAAATCTGTTGTCCCCTTCTTATTTTGTCCAACCATGTTTCCCCTATTACATGTGGGCCACCCATCTCCATATCTACTCTCAAACTCTGTCATGTAATAGGGATGGGACATGATTGGACAGAATAAAAAAGGGACAACAGATCTGCTCTCATGAGTTTCTTACCCTCACTTTTTTGTTTAAATGTATCATTCATTTTGGGACTCAAATGGAAATTTCAATAATGCTAGACCAATGAGATTTCAAGAAATATGCATTTGAGCATATGTCCAACCCCCAAACTAGTCCATAACAAGTAGTGGATAATAACAAAAGAAAACAAGTTTATACCGTCAAAGGGTCATGTCTGCTAAAGGAGCTTGTATGGGTAGTCTTCCTCTTTGTCGATCCCTCCATTATTCATAGTTAACCAGAAATTAGAGTCCATGAGGTCGTCATTGCATCCCTCATTAAATGAGGTATCGTAATCAACCAACTCTTGCTCCGACAAAACTATCGTGTGGCCAAGGCAACCGTATTGAAAGCCCAACAGCTTCCATTTGTCAAACAACCAAAACAATCATCATTAATTCTTAAAAGAAGTGAGACTTTATCCATATTTAGTTAAATCAATACTTGTGTAATTAACTGGATATTATCTTGTTATTAAAATTGCAGATATTCCTTGATTAGAATTCAAGCTAATCCCAGCATATGAAAGTACGAAATAGGGTTTGGGTTAGGTTACACTTCAATAGATAATGAAAGTACGAAATATGGTTGGGGTTAGGTTACACTTTAATAGAAAATGAAAGTACTAAATAGGGTTGGAGTTAGGTTACACTTCAATAGATAGTTTGTTGAAAGTACGAAATAGGGTTGGGGTTAGGTTACACTTCAATATATAGGTATGTGGAGGTGATATAGCTATAATATTATGATGTTTGATCGGTTTGAACCGTCTTTCTAGAACCGTAAATTAACGGAACCAAATAATCTAAATTGGTTCGATTGTGTTTGGTTTGTGGTTTTTAATCGTGTAGTGCTCACCCCGACTGTAACACCTCAAGCGAGACTACAATATGACACCAATATTACACATCAAGCGAGACTACAATTATGACACCATTTAGTTCAAGTAGGGGGTGCAACTCGGACGGGTTGGGTCGGGCTTGAGCTCAACCCGAGTCCAACCCAATGAATCATAAGCATAGCCTGAGCCCAAGCCCGACCCGACCTCGGATTCAACATATGTAACCCAAGACCAAGCCCGGAGGATTAGGTTGGGCTCGGGTCCATCAGATGTATCGTACTCTAATATGATATTTAAAATTATTTTAAACAAAAATAATATTAAACACATAATCAAATAGCAATCAAGACTCAATCATTACAAAATACAAACTGAAATAAGATTTAGGATAAGAAGTTGAATACTTTGGGTGAAAAAAATTAGGATTTAAACTTTTTATTCAAGAAATATGAAACAATATATATAAATAATATATATAAATTATATGTGTTCCGTAACATGGATCATTTCAAACCCATATTATTGTCTCAGATTTTGGGTTCTTTCGGTAAGCCAACACATGAACTCAAATCCAACCAGATTTTTGACCGGGTTCAAATATTTTAACCTGAACCCGAGTATCTTCAACCCTAACCCAACCTATTAACAGGTTTATCCGATCGGACTCGGGTTTAGCCCGCTCGATTTGCACCCCTAAGTTCAAGCTAAGAACGGTTTGGTCAATCAATCAGGTTAACAACGTTGTTGAAAGGATTTAGGATAATGCTAAGTTTACAACCTTCTTACAACCTCTCCCCCCCTGATATATAGGTCCCACCGCACCCACCACCCCTCTCGCCCCCTTACTATATGGGTCCCATCCGGCCCCGCCTCTCCCCCTCCAATAGAGGCCGGCCACATGGCAGTTGTAACCCGCTTGGTTGTAAGGGGGTTGTACAAGGATTTAAAGGTGTGATGCAACTATTTCACATTCTCAATGCAGTGCTCGAGACACTTGTGAAAAGAAAAAATAGAAGATGATTCATGGTACCAAATTGTAGACTCGTTCTACTAAGGAAATCATCATCATATTATTGGAGTGGGTGGGGTTCCCAACCAATATAGAGAACACCCGAAGTGCGACGAGCGCCGTCTGTGGTCATAGAAGCTCGGGGAGGTGACGAGAGCCATTCGAGAGGTCGAAAGAGGAAGGAGGAGAAACTGCTATAGAGAATGAGACAGAGTTCGGGACGAACTCGGTCTGAGTTCGATCAGGGTGCTCCAGAAGCTCCAGAAAGCAATTTTCTTCGTTTACTCGAAAATCATCGACTCTGACGAATTCGGTCCGAGTTCGGTCGGCTGACTGGACAAAAATTTAGAGGTATTTTATACACCGTTGGATCGTATCCTACGGTCCAAGATTAGCTGCGAGATTAGGGGATATATATTAGATTTTTCTAACCCTAATTCCCATCTAACAATAACATATCATCTCAAGAAAGAGGAGAAAAAGAGGTAAGAGTGTCATTGCAACTTTGGGAAGAAGAAGGAAGGATTGGAGGCCATTTCGGTGGAGGAGATCATGTTGGATAATTTCTCATTGTCTTATATCTTTGTGGTGTGATCTATTTTTTATTCCTAAGTGTTGTGGTGATCCGTGTTGGATCGGGAGGAGCTTTAGAGTGTGCATTCTCTTTATTCCATTAATGGAGGTTCTTCATGGTTGGACTCCGATCGTCCCATGATTTTTTTCGTAAGGATTTTTCACGTCAAAATTCTCTGTGTCTGCGTGGATTATTTTTCTGTGGTTTGGTGTTTGGTTTGTCCGTTGTATTGCTTGGTTCTCTCACAGGTACTCTCTGGTTTTGGAAAAGGTTTTCGCGCTTCTTTTCCAACAATGTGGTATCAGAGCCAGGTTCTGAAATTTTTAAAAGGGTGTCAGGAGTTGATAGGAAAATCAGGGAGGAGAGATGGGAGCGAAGCCGGTGCGCATGGTAAACTTGAACGGTACCAACTATCATTACTGGAGGAGCAAGATGAAGGATCTGCTATTTGTCAAGAATCTTCATCTGCCGGTATTTTCTTCCGAGAGGCCCAGTGACAAATTCAAAGAGGACTAAAATTTTGAGCATATACAGGTGTGTGGGTATATCAGGCAGTTTGTTGACGAGAACGTGTACAACCATGTTGCCAGTATTGAGCACACGAGGACACTGTGGGATAAGATGGAATCTTTGTATGCGAAAAAGACTGGGGTAAATAAATTATTCCTGATCCGGATGATGATGGGTCTGCGGTACAAAGATGGGGCATCTATTACGGATCATTTGAGTGAGTTCCAGGGCGTGGTTGACCAGCTATCCTCGATGGGAGTCAAGTTCGATGATGAGGTTCAGGGACTATGGCGGCTGTGCACATTGCTAGACTCGTGGGAGACCGTACGAGTGTCTATGATAGCTTCTGCTATGGAAGGCATGGTCAGTCTGGAGTTTTCCAAGAGCGGGGTACTGAATGAAGAGATGCGGAGACATTCTTAGGGCACTTCATCAACATCCTACTTAGAGGCGCTTTTTTCAAAGAGCCGCGGAAGGGGTAAAAGCAGGGGTCCAGGTGGTGGCAGAGACAAAAGGAGGGGAAGGTACAAGGGTCGGTACGAGGACTCGGAGTGTTACCATTGCGGCAAGAAGGGCCACATCAAGCAAAATTATTTTGCTTAGAAGAGAGAGAAGAAGGGCGATAAGGGAAAGCAAAGTGAGAATACTACAGTGGCAGCCTCGACACATGGAGGCGACGTGATCATTGTAGGTGATGAGGTAGTTATGAACCTCGCCTGCGATGACAACTCTTGGCTGGTGGACTCAGGTGCTTCAGTCCACGTATCTCACAATAGGGTACTATTTGCTACTTACACAACAGGTGATTGTGGAGTAATGAGCAATGGAGATGTGTCAAAGACGGTTGCCATTAGATATGTGCATTTGAGGACAAAAATGGGTGCAGTTCTTGTTCTCAAAGATGTACGTCATGTCCCTGATATCCGTTTCAACCTGGTGTCGGTTGGAAGGTTGGATGACGAGGGTTTCTTCAGTCTCATCGGGAACAGTCAGTGGAAGCTTTCCAGAGGTTCGATGGTGATTGCCAGAGGAAGCAAGAGGTCCGGACTCTACTATATGGAAGGAAGAGAACAGGGGGCATAGGAGATTAACGCAGCTACTGATGCGTCTACTGAGTTATGGCACAGGCGGCTCAGCCATATCAGCGAGAAGGGGATGAGCTACTTGGTGAACAGGAAGGTGATTACAGGGCTAAAGTATACAAAATTGGAGAAGTGCATGCATTGTTTGGCGGTGAAGCAAAATATGGTGTTTTTCCAAAGTCACCCAAGTTCAAGCAAGTCGGCGTTGCTCGAGTTGATTCACTCGGATGTCTGCAGTCCTATGAAGGTAAATCCATTGGTGGTGCTACTTATTTTGTAACATTTATTGATGACTATTCCAGGAAGGTTTGGGTCTATACCATAAAGACCAAGGATCAAGTGTTGCCCACTTTCAAAAAGTTTCAGGCCTCTGTTGAAAGGAAGACGGACAAGAAGCTGCTATATGTTCGGTCGAACAATGGCGGCGAGTATCTTGGTCCCTTTGATGCTTATTGCAGAGAGCAAGGGATATGACACCAGAAGACTCCACCAAAGACACCGCAGATCAACGGTGTAGCATAGCGGATGAACTGGACGTTGATGGAGAGGGTGCGGTATTTGCTGTCAGAAGCAAACTTGCCAGGCAGCTATTAGGGTGAGGCACTTTACACATCCTCTTATGTTATTAATTTATCTTCTATTACTCATTTGCAGGATGATGTGCCTGACAAAGTATGGTACGGCAAAGAGCCGTCATACAATCACCTACGAGTGTTTGGTTGTAAAGCCTTCATGCATGTACCGACGGACGAGAAATCCAAACTTGAGCCAAAGACGAGGCAGTGCGTCTATGACGGCTACGGTCGGGCTGAGTTTGGCTATAGACTCTACGATCCAGTGGGAAGAAAGCTCTACAGAAGCAGGAACATGGTATTCGTCGAGGATCAGACCATGACCAACACTCAGGATTCTGAGATGCCTTCTGAGGCTGAGGAATTTCCTGAGATAGAGTCATTTTGCTTCGAGCAGTTTCCAGAGGACATCGCAGAGGATCCAGTTATGGGGGAGGCAGTACATGGAGTTGCTCCCAACCTTGATCATCAGCCTGCTGATGGTGGTCAGGGTGACCCTCAGGAGGATGAGCATGCCGAGGAGGTAGTTCCTGGAGGGGAGGAGGCTGTAGATATACAGCCAGTACCAGTGGTTTTGTTGAGAAGGAGTGATAGAGAGCGTCGACCATCTACGAGATACTCCCCGGGTGAGTATGTGCTACTGACTGACGGGGGAGAACCCGAAAGTTTCGTAGAGTCTATGGAAGACGAACACATGAAGGAGTGGATGGATGCCATGCAGGAGGAGATTAGTTCCTTGGAGGCCAACTCTACTTATGATCTAGTGCGGTTTCTAAAGGGCAAGAAGGCTTTGAAGAATCGATGGGTGTTCAGAGTGAAGCAGACAGATGATGCTACTCGCCCTCGATACAAAGCGAGGCTGGTAGTTAAAGGCTACGGTCAGCAAAAAGGCATAGATTATGATGGGATCTTTTCGTCAGTCGTCCAACAGTCGTCTATTCGCGTGGTGCTAGCTTTGGTAGCCAGTTTCGACTTGGAGGTCAAGCAAATGGACGTGAAGACGACATTCCTCTACAGTAATCTTGAGGAGGAGTTGTACATGGAGCAGCCAGAGAGATTCTGTGAGAAGGGCAAGTCACATTTGGTCTACCGGTTGAGGAAGAGCTTGTATGGTCTAAAACAAGCTCCGAGGCAATGGTACAGAAAGTTTGAGTCGTTTATGGGGGAGCATGGATATGCACAGACGACGTCGGATCATTGTGTTTTTGTGAGGTACTTTGCCTAGGATAATTTTATCATTTTGTTGCTTTATGTTGATGACATGATGTTGGTGGATCGGAATGCCACCAGGATAGTAGAGTTGAAGCGCCAACTGGGCGCGGCCTTCTCTATGAAGGATTTGGACGCAACGAAGACTATTCTTGGGATGGAGATCAGCCGAGATAGAGAGTCCAAGCTGCTACACTTGTCCCAAAAGAATTACATTCACCGGGTACTTCAGCGTTTCAGGATGGACGGGTCGAAGAAATTGAGTAATCCCCTTCCGGATCACTTTAAGTTCACTGAGGAGCAGTGTCCATCTACCGAGGACGAGAAGGAAGATAAGGAGCGGGTTTCATATGCCTCAGCCGTGGGAAGTCTTATGTATGCTATGGTATGTACGAGACCAGACATTGCTCACGCAGTCGGCACAGTTAGCAGGTACACTTCCAATCCTGGAAGGGTACATTGGAGTGGGGTCAAGTGGATTCTATGATATCTTCAGGGTACTGCCGATTGGAGACTTTCATTTGGTGGTGACGAGCCGAATCTGGTTGGGTATACCGACGCTGATATGGCTGGAGATGTAGACACGAGGCGATCGACTTCGGGCTATGTGATGATATTTGCTGGTGGAGCAGTATCGTGGCAGTCGCGTTTGCAGAAGTGTGTTGCCTTGTCGATGACAGAGGCACAGTACATTGCGGCGACAGAGGCTTGTAAGGAGTTTCCGTGGATGAAGAAGCTGTTGCATGAAATTGGGCTAAAGCAGAAGCAGTATCCTTTGCTTTGCGATAGTCAGAGTGTTATTCACCTTGTGAAGAACCAAACATTTCATAGTCGGTCCAAACAC